>JAYMTA010006925.1:0-10006 GCA_036897625.1 Pelargonium cotyledonis
CCGGACTCGGTGCCATTTGGTTTAGCGATTTGGTCAACGGCGAGATCGACGGGTTCGATGGACGCTGGTGGCTTCGGATCTCTCCAAGAGATTTGGGTTTTATTTATTATCTTTTTTTTTTCTGTTTCAGATTTTTTTTGCTGACTTGGGAAAGTCATATGAGGTGGCAATGGTGACGTGGCGAAGCCATATGAGGTGGTGATAGTGACACGACGGTCAGTGATGATATGTTAGTTGAGACCTATAATAGTAGGTCAAGTGGACTAAAAAATAAAAATGTGCGAGTTCAGGAATCGTAAGGAGGCAAAACCCTAAATAAGGGATAAATTTCAAATAGAAATAAGTACAGAGGGTCTAGAAATATTTTATTTTATAAACAATTTGATAACATGACGTCCACGTAGCAGTGATTGCACACATGTTATTGAAAACATATTAACAATACTATCAATAAGAATGTCACACCATCGCAACGTGAACACCATGTTTCCATACAAATAAAATAAAATAATTTTGGTTATCTTAATCCTAAAAAGATGGAGAACAGGTTTCGAAAATTCTCTCGTGGTCCTTATCCCGCTCATTTGTAGCGTGCGTAGTTTTTTAGAGTGTTAGGGTTAGCGGCGGGGGGGGGCGGGACCACAAGGAACACAACGCAGAGCATAGTGTCGGCGACGGTGATTTAGGGCTCGAAGAATATTGGTTGTTTCCGGCGGAGCAAGAAGCGATTTCGTTCGTGAGTGACGGAAGAAAATCACAGGCGGAGACAGCGGCCAGCAGTGATGGAGAGCGATCGGAGTGGAGTGGATCCAGGCGAGACCGGTAACCTATTTTTGTGGGACTGTTTATCGGCTATACATTTGTTTCAGTCTAGAAATGGCAGGTATGGGGTTTGATTTGGAGAAGGAGATGGGGGGACTAGTGTTAGGTGATGAGGAGAATGGGGGGTGGTGCTCGATTTACCAAAGGAGGGAGACACGGAGGATGGTCCCCAGAAATGGAGATTGGTGGGGCGACTTTCGACTCAATCGATCATGAACTTTGATGCTTTGAGACATCAATTGGCGTCAGTTTGGAAATCAGCGATTCCAATGAGGTTTGAGGGGGTTCTATAGAAGGGGGTTCCAAGGGGGAAACAACGCTTCATTTTCGAAGTCTACCACGAAACAGATGTGAGTATGATTGAGGAAGGAGGGCCTTGGTCCTTCAATAGAGATGCTTTAGTATGCAGGACACTAACACCGGGGGAGGTACCGGCAAAGGTTCGATTATTTTCTCTGCGTTTGTGGGTTCAACTCCACGATCTTTCGGAGGGTTTTCATACTAAGCGGGTGTGTACGATCATAGGTAATCATATTGGTCGATTTATTGCTATGGACCCAGGAAGTTTCACGAGGAATCAGACTTTCTATGTCAAGATAAGGGTGGAAGTGGACATTAGGATTCCGATCAAGCGCCGCTAGAGGGTTAGGACAGTGGGAGGAAATTGGTCGTGGATCCTTTTTAAGTATGAACGTTTACCTAGTTTTTATTTTTTCTGTGGACTGATGGGTCATGGTGAGCAGGTTTGCCAGGAAAGGATCAAGCATTCGGAAGTGGGCCCGAAGAGAGCTTATGGCCCATGGCTAAGAGCGGCAGGAAGAAGAGCAAGTGGTTTTGTGGGTTCAAGGTGGTTAAGGGATGAGTCTGATCCGTGGGAGAGAGTGACACCAATGGAGGTAGGGCGGGCTGTGACGGAAGAGGAGGTTCAAAGGGAGGAGGAGGAGGTGGCAGGGGTAACGTTAGTTGAAGGCAAGAGAAGGCGTACGACATGTGGGGGGAGTCGAGGGGTCTTGGTCAGGCTGCGGAGAGTTAGATGGATGATTCCGGAGTCGAGGAGCAGCAGGTTAACCGGAGTGGCTGACGCTTCGGAGGAGATCCGTGCCTAGCGGTTACACTCTAGGCGGACCTATAGCTGGCATGGAGCTCGTTTCAGGCTCTATGTTTGTTCGCTTCCAGATTTGCTATAGGGGTGGTTTATGTTTAGTTGGTTGTTTTCTTTTGTTTTGGAGACTGTTTTTGTTATAGTTTGGTTTGTTTTTGGTTCAGCTGTTTGTTTTGTTCTGAGGTCGTGTCTTAAATCAGCATCATAGGTTCGGTTTGTTCCGGATACTAGATATTGTTGGGTTGTAGTTACAGATTAGTATGTAACTACTGTAATTCATAGAAAATAATCAATAGATTATTATTTAACAAAAAAAAAATGGAGAACAGGTGTGTTATATATGTTGCCTAACATATATAAATTCTTTTCCTCCTATGGTTTTCTTTTATCCCATCCTTGTTCTCAATCTCCCTCTACCAAAAAAATCCCTAATGAGCTAGGGTTTTAAATACTGTAGCTACTCTTTGATTTTAGTTCTTGAACCAGTGAATTTATTTGCTTCCAATCATTGAAGTTGATTCTGCAGCAGGTATGTCTATTCAATCTCTCTGTTTATGGAGCATCATTAATTTAGATAGAAATTTTCATGTTCTTGTCCTTTTTTAGGTTGAGATTGATAGGTTTCTATTG
The DNA here is from genome assembly GCA_036897625.1 of Pelargonium cotyledonis. NCBI lineage: Eukaryota > Viridiplantae > Streptophyta > Magnoliopsida > Geraniales > Geraniaceae > Pelargonium > Pelargonium cotyledonis. Next base: position 2,555 of record JAYMTA010006925.1, read on the forward strand.
CTAGCTCTTGCATATAAATCTACAATAATGTGTCAACAATGATCCTGTCCTTTTTATTTTTAGGAATATGAATGGTGTTATGGATATGTTTAGTGTTCTTCCCGACCAAATCATTCATTCATGAACACATATTTTCATTACTCGGAAAGAATGAGATTATCCGAATTCGAATAGTATCGAAAAAGTTTATGCAGCTCAGTGTTTCGAGTCCATACTTGTACATTGATTCAACCATAACCTCTGATCAGGACCCGGAAAGCAATTTGAAAGTTCAGAGGAAATATAATCAATTTTGTACTGCTATGGACAGATTACTTTGATGAGAATCAAACCATTACGTCTCTGCGTCTCCGCTGGAAATGCAGAATCCCTGGGAAAACCGCTGCTAACTTTTCTCGTGTATGTTGTTGGATCGAAAAGTCCATGGCTTTAGGTAACCTCCGAGAGCTTGATCTTCACCTTTCAGGCGGGAGGGAGGAGGTTGAGTTCGAGTTGCCAAACTGTGTGCTCACCTCTCGAACCTTGAAGGTTTTGAAATTGAAGATTGCTCAAGGCCATTTTTGCTGGCCCAACTCGTTACATTCTCTAATTCCCTCCTCGATTGAGGTTCTGGCTTTGAAAGATTTAAGCGTAAAAGGATCTGTTGATGGTTTCGATTTCTTAGGGCAGTGGATCTCTGCTCTCTGTCCCTCTCTGAAAAAGCTGTTGATTAGGAGCATGAGGAAGGTTACACATCTTAACATCACTAGTTCATCGCTTGAAGACTTATCGGTATTGATACAAAGTTATTGTGGAAATGATGTCTCCCGTCTCAACATATCAGCTGAGAAGCTTCGGGTTTTGAATTTAGATATTGACACTCCCGAGCTGAGAGGAACTTTTTCGGTGAAAATATTTGCCCCCAATCTCAAAACTCTGTCCTGGAAAGCTCGTGTCAGAAACTACAGTCATTCAGGGAACTTCTCGTGCCTGCAACATTCTAGTGTTACCTGGACATCTAATTCCTCGGGGCTTGTTGATCTTCTTCACAGCATAAGTTCCACCAGAGTTCTAGAAACAAACGGCTGGTTGATTAATGTAAGAAAAAATGCCACTTCCTTCTTTTCTTTTCTGTAAATCACGAATCTCACAACTCGATATTTGATGCAGAAACTATTTGGGGACGAATGTAGTTCAACAAACCTTTGCTTTGAGAATGTTCACCACTTGGTTTTAAACGACATGAACTGTTCTTACTTCAAAATCCAGCCTCTCGCCTCCTTTCTTGCTCGGTTGGTTAATCTCGAGAAACTAATTTAACAGCTAAGAGCTGGCCCGAAGAAGATGAGAACAATTCCATGTATACTCGCCGTGAGCGTGCCGTTGGTGACAACTACAATGATGATAATGCTATGGTAAGCACTAAACTGTAAATGTCATAAGTTTCTGTGGTTTGAGTCTCGCACCCTCGCGTAACGAGTTCCTATTTTTCTGTTTGTTGCTTGTTAACATATCGATTTTGTTACAAAACTAGGTGCTAGATTTGCCGGATTTGGGTACTAATTTGAAAGAAATTGAAATTGAGATGACATGTCAGTCTATGGAAATACAACTGGTGAAGTATTTACTGAAGCATGTCAAAGCCTTGGAGAAGATGACCATTTTCTATCCTAGTACAAATTTGCAAAAACTAGCAACTGTTGGGTTAGAAAATTTTCAGATTGCTTCCAATAATGTTACAATACTCACAGTTCAATACTCCTAAAGCATGCAATTCAAGGCCTCGGCGGCAACGAAGATACAGTTCTTCACTCACTCACACGAAGACATTGAAATGTAGTTAAATACGTGCTTCGTTATCTTAGAAGTACAATGAGTATAAGATTATTTTATTCGAATGTACCACAATCAGATTTGAATGGTTATGTAGATGCTAGATATTTGTTTGATTCAAAATGACCGATCACAAACCGACCATGTGTTTACATGTGGAGGCACAACTATTTCATGACTGTTTTTGAAAGAAACTATAGGAGTCACATCATCTAATCATGCATCAATTTTAGCGATACATATCGGGTTTATATGAGAATGTGTTTGGTTAAAATGGATGATTCAACTCATTCGAATTTGTTCCAATTTAGTCTTATCAATATTGTTCCATACTTGTTTTTGAATTGGTTGAATATATAACTGCAATGTTAACTTAAAATAAAATGTCGATGTCGTTAGCTTTTATTTTTGAGGCGTCCACGTAATGGAAATAATATTGCGGAAGCGATATACTCTATATCATGAAACCCTTAATATATAGGAACCATATGCCATTGAAGATTAAGCCGAACACGTGGAGTGTTTTGCCAACTCCCTCTTATCACCATTGTGTATGTCCAGAGACGGATCCACCTAGTTCGTACTGGGCCCCCCACCAAGTTCTTTTTGTTTGAAAAAACACCATTAATATTTATTAATTTTGCATATTTGTACTTGAAGATTTCATATTTTCCCCACTGATATTCGTAAATTTTTCATCTTTGTCGCTAATAATAATTATTTGAATAGAGATTTGAACAGTGACCTTTATCAAAGAATTGAAAGCATTTCACTAATTTAACTATGAAACTATTTGTATCAATTACTCTAATTATATATCAATTTGTTAATTAATTATTTTATGTTATTCAATATAGTACAATATTATGTAAATATTTTGCCCCCACTGATTAAAATTTTTGAATCCGTCCTTGTATATGTCATCTGATCCGACAACAAACTCAAAAACTGATCCGATGACTCTAACCAAATCATCACCTTCTAGGCCACCTTTTCCTTCTATGCAACCACTTCTTGCTGCCCTACACGCACACCAACCAGAAAAACTATTGCGAATCTACGTTGCCACTCAACAAATAAACTCTAACAAAACCTAAACTTGATATCAGAACAAGAGATCATTATCTAAACAAGAAAGACCGCAATTTTGATATATGTAAATTCAAGAGACTGCCGTCGCTCTAAAATCAAGAGCATCCGTAACCGAACAAAAACCTTAATCGACTCTCAACACGGGTAGAGATAAAAGACCAAATTAAAACAATGAAATTAAATCAAAACAAAAATCAAGTTGGATATCATCTTCAAAGAAAATGGACAATCAATGAACCAAAATGAAACATTCACAAGAAAAAAAAATTGTAGAGAAATTTTGTATAATTTGGTTACCTAATTTATCCTATTAAGATGGAGAACAAGGTCGGTTATGCTGCCTATAATATATATATATACACACACACTTATTTTCATCTTAGGGTTTTCTTGTATCCCATCTTTGTTCTTAATCTCCCTGTACCAAAAACCCTAATGAGCTAGGGTTTTAAACACTGTAGCTACTCTTTCATTTTAGTTCTTGAACCAGTTTCTACCAAAAACCCTAATTATTGAAGTTAATTCTACAGCAGGTATGTCTATTCACACCCTCTGTTTATGGAGTATCATGATTTAGATAGAAATTTTCAGATTCTTGTCCTTATTTGGTTGAGACTGATTGGTTACTAATGCTAGATCTTGCATATAAATCTACAATTTTGTGTGAATAATGATCCTGTCCTTTTTATTAGGAATATGAATGGTGTTATGGATATGTTTAGTATTCTTCCCGACCAAATCATTTATGAACACATATTTTCATTACTGGGAATGAATGAGATTATCCGAATTGGAAACCTGTCGAAAAAGTTTCTGCAGCTCAGTGTTTTGAGCCCATACTTGTACATTGATTCAACCGTTAACCCTGACCAGGACCCGAGAAGCAATTTGAAAGTTCAGAGGGAATATAATCGATTTTCTAGCACTATGAAGAGCAATTTGGAAGTTGAGGGGAAATAAAATCGATTTTGTAGCGCTATGGATAGATACTTTGATCAAAATAAAACCATTGTCTCTCTCCGTCTCCACTGGAATTGTGAAATCACCTGTGAAACCGCTGCTAAATTTTCTCGTGTTTGTTGTTGGATTGAAAAGGCCATATGCAACCTTCGAGAGCTTGATCTTCACCTTTCGGATCGTAATTCTCACTTTTTTAAGGTGAAGGCTGTGTTCGAGTTGCCAAGGTTTGCGCTCACCTCTCAAACCTTGAAGGTTTTGAAATTGAAGATTAATCAAGGCTATTTTCGTTGGCCCGCCTCGTTTCATTCTTTGATTCCCTCGTCCCTTGAGGTTATGAGTTTGAAAAATTTACACGTAAAAGGATCTATTGATGATGATTTTGATTTCTTAGGCCAGTGGATTTCTGGTTTCTGTCCCTCTCTGAAAAAGCTATTGATTGAGGGCATCAGAGAGGTTACACATCTTAACATCACTAGTTCGTCGCTTGAAGACTTATCGGTATTGATATGCCGAAATGAAGTCACCCGTCTCAACATATCAGCTAAGAAGCTTCGGGTTTTGAATTTAGATATTGCCACTTCCCAGCAGAGAGAAACTTTTTCGGTGAAAATATTTGCCCCCATTCTGAAAACTCTGTCCTGGAAAGCTTATGTCCGGAACTACAGTCATTCGGGGAACTTCTCGTGCCTGCAACATTCTAGTGTTACCAATGTTGAACCCGATTTCTTCGCAGCTTAAGTTCCACCCGAGTTCTAGAAATAGACGGCTTGTTGATTAATGTAAGAAAAAATGCCACCTTTTCTTTTCTTTTCTGTAAATCATGAATCTCACAACTTGATATTTGATGCAGAAACTATTCGTGGACGAATCTAGTTCACCAAACCTCTGCTTCGAGAATGTTCACCACTTGGTTTTAAACGACGGGCACTATTACATCAAATTCCAGCCTCTAGCCTCCTTTCTTGCTCGATTGGTTAATCTCGAAAAACTAACTGCTAATAGCTGGCCCGAAGAAGATGACGACGATTCCCATTATGATTTCTATTATGGTGACAATGACGACAACGATGATGATGCTATGGTAAGCACATAACCGTAAACGTGTACTCTTCTTTTCATAAGTTTCTGTGTTATGTCTCATCCTTCCCGATTACATGATATAATAGTTTGATTCTCGTGTAACGAGTTACGAGTCCCTCTTTTTCTGTTTGTTGCTCGCTAACATATCGATTTGTTACAAAACTAGGTGGTAGATTTGCCGGATGTGGATGTGGATTTGGGTACTAGTTTGAAAGAAGTTGAAATTAAGATGACATGTCAGCCTACGGAAATACAACTGGTGAAGTATTTGCTCAAACATGTCAAAGCCTTGGAGAAGATGACCATTTTGTATCCTAGTACAGATTTCCAAAAACTAGCCGCTATTGGGTTACAAAATTTTCAGATTGCTTCCAGTAATGTCACAATACTCACAGTGCCTATAGCTAAGAAACATGTCAAGTAAGGAACCTACACCGAAATGCGTAATAAGTGCACAAATAACGTTGTTCGACTATTTACTTATTTATAGAACAATTACTTGTTCGGCGTTTTCTTTTTTATTCTTTGAGGATCATATGGTACGAGTAGGTCGTGTACTTGAAGAACAATGGGAAAATGCTTCCGAAATGTCTATTGTTAAATAACGATTGATTGTAATAGCAATTTGAGTTACTCGTATTTGAATGTGTTAGATTCTTTTCTTTAATGTCGGAGTTTTAGGATGTTGTCTTTGCTTTGTCATTGTACTACACGATCATGTTGAATAGAGAATAACAAGTATAAAAATAGTTCCATATTCCTAAAGCATGCAATTTAAGACTTCGAAGAATATATAGTTACTCACTCGCACGAAGTTATTGAAGTGAGATTAAGGAGAAATCCGAAGCACTTGAATCGGTTGATCCAACTTGTCTTTGTAGAAGGAGTGATACATTATCTGCAAAAAAACAAACAAACAAACGGTGTTCAACTAATTTGTTCAAGTAATAAAATATATTCACCAAAAAATAGTCTTGGCAACAACATATGAAAAATTGGCGAGTAAAATTGAAATTTGTGACTATGTCATAAAGAAAAGTTAATATTCATCGTACTCTTTCTTTCTTAACCAAGTTTTTCGATGGACATAGTATATGTTCATTAGCACAAACAATTACCGACTTTCAGATCCAACACATTACTTGGAGAAGAAGTTATTAGAATTTTCTATTTTCTAGTGTGTCTCTTTTCAATTTCCTGTTTCCAATTACTCTATGTTTATTTTTGTAACAAACATATCATTATAAGCTAGCTTGGTTATATTCAATTTTGAGTTTTCTTTATACAAAAAAAAATTACAACTTATTTTTAGGGGTTATTTAAAAATGTTTGAATAGTTCGAGGACTGTAAAAGTTATAAAACATATATTTTTGTGCATCTTCTACCAAAATCGCTGAAACCCTAGGGTTTTAAATACTGTAGCGCAAAATAATTTCAATACTTGAAATCGAAAGCTTGCAGGTATGTCTCCTCATTCTCTCTGTTTATGTATCGTTAACATGATTGGTAATCGTAGCTCTTAATTTGTTCATATTCTTGTCCCTTTTTTATTGATGCACTTGAAATTCAGATTCTTCACGATTCGTGAGTAGCAATTGCAATTAAATTTACAATTTTGTGTCAATAATTGGAGTCACAGTCTTGATGCATTGAGATTTTGCATAGATAATTGGTTTCTTTTTTCATGGTTCATGTTGCAGAAATTTTTGTTCCCAGAAACTGTGTTGTTAATTATGGATGGGTTCAGCGTTCTTACAGATGAGCTCATTCATGAACTCATATTCCCACTACTCGGAATGAATGAAATTATCCGAATTGGAGTCGTGTCCAGAAGGTTTTTGCGACTCAGTATTTCGAGTCCATACTTGCAAATTCATTCAACCATTTATAACAGGAAACAAGAATTGGATCTGAAGTTTTGGAGAGAATATAATCGTTTTTGTAGCATTATGGACGGATACTTTGATGGGAAGAAAACCATTAAATCTTTCCGTCTCCACTGGGATTGCCCAGTTGGAGACAATGCCACTAGTAAATTTTCTCGTGTATGTGGTTGGATTTAGAAGGCCATAGCTGTTGGGAGCCTTCGAGAGCTTGATCTTCACCTTTCGGGTGATTTTCATTGTACGCCCGATACTGTGTTTGAGTTGCCAAGCTGTGTGTTCACTTGTCAAACCTTGAAGGTTTTAAAACTCAAGAATATACAAGGCCTTTTTCGTTGGCCGGCTTCCTTGCATTCTTTGATTTCCTCCTCGCTTGAGGTTCTGGCCTTGGAAGCAGTAAGTGTAGGAGGATATACTCATAATTTCAATTTCCTAGGCAAATGGGTTTCTGATTTCTGTCCCTCCCTTAAAAAACTATCGATTCAAAATTCATGGAAAGTTATCAAACTCAACATCACTAATTCTTCGCTTGAAGACTTATCAATAGTTGTTGGATTATGAAGGATGGTTGATGGGTTTTAGGTTGAAGGTTTTAGTTGAAGGTATAAGATATTGAGTAGGCAA
>JAYMTA010006926.1:0-10006 GCA_036897625.1 Pelargonium cotyledonis
CCCAGCCATTACATGTGCTCCTAATAATCTTGAAATCACAATAAAAACCTGGCGCACGTAAAAGAGGCAAAAGTATACAAAAATACACTAAAAACTACCGAAAATAACCTAAAACACAAAAAATACACTAATGCACTTGAATGAGCCACAAAATGAATATTTAATCAAATTAACCACAATTAGGCCCAAATAAGGGGTAAAAATACACGGAACATGCTAGGTTAATCATGATTTAGGGTCAGATAACTAGAAGTGGAGTTTTCTTTGCATGTGTTACCATGTGGACAATGACTTCCCTTTGCTTGTGCTGCCAAGTTAGTAAAGACTTAACTTTGCGTGTGCTCCCAAGTGAGTGGAGACTTAAATTTTCTGGTGAGGTTTTGAAGGTGACCTTGAACTTTTCTTTTCCTTTAACGTAGGCCTTCTCATCATAGTTGGTGACACTTAACGGGGTTTTGAAGATGCAAAGAAAAACCATAACTTATATTTTCCTCCAACATATGCCTCTTTAGCATGGTTAGGGAAGTTGGTGGGGTTTCAAAGATAACCTGGAACTTATCTTTTCCAGTAAGGCATGTCTCCTCAACATGGTTGCAGAAGTTGGTAGAGTTGCAAAGTTAGCCCGGAACTTATGTCTTCCACAACGCGTGCCTCCTCAGCATGATTGCAGAAGTTGGTGGGATTTCATAGTTAACCTATCATTTATGACTTTCTCCAATGCATGCCTCCTCAACATGGTCGTAGAAAGTGGATGGGGTTTTGAAGATAACCCCGAAACCTATGTCTTCCTCCAAAACATGCCTCCTCAACATGGTCGTAAGAAGTGGGTGGGATTTCAAAGATAACCATGGAACTTATGTCTTTCTCCAATGCATGCCTCCTCAACATGGTCCTAGGAAGTGGGTGGGGTTTCAAAGATAACCATGGAATTTATGTCTTCCTCCAATGCATGCCTCCTCAACATGGTCGTAGGAAGTGGGAGGGGTTTCAAAGATAACCCAAAACTTATGTCTTCCTCCAATGCATGCATCCTCAACATGGTCGTAGGAGTTGGATGAGGTTTCGAAGATAACTCATAAATTATGTCTTCCTCCAATGCATGCCTCTTCATCATAGTCGTAGGAAGTGGGTAGAGTTTCGAAGATGACGGCTTTTTTGACACAGCTTTCGATTGGTCGATGTCGAGGTGGGGCCCGTAGGCTCTATAGTCTCTCGTTTGCTGCATGTTGGATCTGCACACCAATAGGGAAGAAAATGTTATCTTTTCTGTTGCCTACTGGATCTGCACACTGGTAGGGCAGCCGACACTATTAGTTTGTCTCTTTTCAATTGGTTTTGCTTGCCTATTGGGTTGTCGTTATCTTCAACCTCCGGCCATGTGAGAGGTAAAGTTCATCTTTGATAGGTGTATAGAGAGTGTACTGGCTAGGGCGGGAGGCTAGGCATTCCTCCTATGTCAAACCTCCCTTGGTTTGGCTCCCTATGATTCTAGCTTCCTAGTTTCAAGCACTTGTGCTTTGGACTACCCACCTCGGGCTACCCACCTCGGGCTACCCACTTTAGACTTCCTTTATCTTAATTTCCTTAATCTTCTATGAGTCTCTAATCATAATAGGACTCTCCAAGTCAATGTTTCCTAATTTCATTACGGGTCTTCAATATCACCAAGGCTCCCCAAGAGTAGTAAGGCTTTCCAAGTCAGCAAGTGGCCTGCGGATGGGCCCGGATAGCCAAGTGGGCTATACGCACGATTTGCGGTCGCGCACAGACATGTGCAGACGGTCACAGATACAGACATGTGCAGTCAAATGCTGAGAAGACACGTCCGGTAAGAGGTGAATCTTCCACTAGTAGTTGACTCCTCTAGTAGGAGATGACTCCGCTAGTAGTTGTATCCTCTAGTAGTAGACTCTTCCAGTATGAGTCTCTTCCCGTAGTAGACTCTTCCAGTATGAGTCTTTTCTAGTAGTAGACTCCTCCAACAGAAGAAGGCCCATCAAGTCTCCTCCAGCAGAGGTAGACCCACCTGTAAGTGGGCTTATAACCTTAGGCATTTCCCCGTAGAGCGAGCTTGTCATCTTGGATGTGCCCACCTGTAAGAAGGCCCATCAAGCCTCTCCTATTCTTGACCAATTGGATCTTCTATTTGGTCTTACACACATCTAAACACCTAGTGTGCCGATCATGTTAACCTTTCCACTTGACTAGTAAGTCATGTGTCGTCTTGTCAATGGTCAAAATAATAATGATTTTTTATTCCTAGTCACCAACATTTCATATTCACACTTACACCTAAATTTTTTTGGAATAAGTTCCTTTGAGTTCTTTGTATTATCTCACTTATTCCATTCGGGTCCTTGAACATTAGTTTGTTTTACGCAAGTCATAGTTTCATGGTTTCGTTCCCGCGAAGTCCTTTTCATTAATTTCTCTAATGGAGTCGTTAACATACCGTGACGGGGTATGAACTTTAATTCTCTATATATCGTGACTCTGTAAGAGTATAAACATCAAACAATCCAAGCTTGTTCATATATCAATGTTTCAACTTCTGCCAATAACCTTCGATTATGTTGATGAATATCCATTATCATACTATATGACCATGGTATTTGCAACTTAAGGTCATGCCATCTTCAAAATTAACATCCATCATCCAAGGAACAACGTAAAACTCATGAACAAAAAATTTAGAAATTGGAATTCATTAATAGAAATTGTTTGCTATAGTTTGAAGAAGATACCTCGTTTACACAACAATAAAATCATCTTCTAGGATTCTTTTAAGTCCACGAAGTGATTTTGAGAGCTTTAAGTCTGCAATCGCATCGTACATCATGACCATCATAGTCCAAGTGTCTATCCTTGTTGAATCGACACATCAACACTTCTAGACAGAAGAGCTCGAAACTACAAACCAAGCTACATGAAGGAGATGGACGGTGGTCTGTAATACTTCTGGAGATCACTGGTGCCCTACTTTCCCCACATCTATATGAGATTGGCGAAGTTGGAGAGAAGATGAAGAAGATAGAGCTGGATTGAGGTTAAATTTGGGGAAAATCACATCATGTGACTCACACGTGCTCTCATTTGTCCACCTCATCAGTTAGTTCGTTTATTAAATTTTGACTAAGAAATATTAAAATTAAAGTTAATGCCATGTCACAGTAAGTTAACGGCTGACTGAAAGAACGTTGCAGGAACAAAACCATGAAACTATGACATACACGGAACAATGTAAAGTTTAAGGACCCGAGTGAAATAAGTGAGATGGTACAGGACCCCAGAGGCACTTATTCCAAAAAAATCAAATTTAATTTTTACATATTCGAACACCAAAGAAATTAATTAAGAGGCCCAATTTTGTTCTAGCCACGACGGTGACGAGCAGACATGCTTGGTGTTTCGTAGCAATGATGCAGAAAGAGTTTGCAATAGGGATCATGATGATCGTATAGTCGAGACTGAGAGAACAGAAGAAGATCGCGATGATGCATGCAGAGATTATGATGCTTGTGGTTTCCATATATATCTAATCCTAATTGAAGCCCTTTCTTCTCTTCACAGTTGAGCTCTCTGTTGAAGATGTGATTGAAAATCACTCCTACAATATTGGGAATGAGATATTCAGCATTAAAGATGATGGAGGAGTGAAGCTACAATGGAGGTAGCGTTATAGTCGTTACAAGTTTTTATTTCAGCAAATAAATTAGCAGTTATTTATCCATTATGGTAGTAGTTAATGACAGCTTTATTATAGGAGTTACTCTAGCTAATCTTTATCTTTAAATAGTGGTATTTTCGTGTTTTGTAGTATAGCAAATATTTCTCAAATCCTTCTATTTACTCTCATATGAAATTGTGTCTGTCAATTCTTCCAATACTTATCTCATATTTCATTGTTTTACCCAACATTTTGGTATCAAAGCTTAGAAATCCGAAGAAATGATTGTAGCAAATGGTGTGGTGAGTGTACCTCATAACTCACATTTTATACTAGTTATTGGACCTTAAATTATGCATGTATTGTCCTTAATTGCTCTATTTTAGCATTCATTTTGCCCTTATTGAGTGCTAATTGCCTTAAAATGATGTTATGACGTGTTTGATTGGTATAACTTGAACTTTGGTGTATTTTATTAAGAATTGCATGAAATTGAGCTTAAATTGTGTCAAATAACTTGTGTTTTAGTGAATATTGAAATATCAGGTTAGATAACATAGGTTTGGATACGATTCGAAGCCGAAAACACCAAAGTCAAAGCTAGAAATTCGTAACAGATGTTTGACGCCGCAGCCTCAAGCCACGGTGCCACAACACCACCATCAACGTCCACGCCAAAGGCACAAATCCTCCACGCTGCAATGCCACATCAGCATTGTCATTCAAATTTCAAACACAGTGAACACCCCTCCGGTCAGCATGATCAGCGAAACAGAAACTGTGCGCCGCCGCGGCGTCACGCCCTGGCATTGCAGCACCCGCTGTGCAGAATGTCTATAAATAGAAAGTGAAGGCCAAGGGTTAAGGATTAAGAAATTTGGAGCTTCACAACCTTCTTCAGCACTCCTTACATCTTTCAAAGTCTAGAAAGCATCCCCACATCTCCTAATCATTTTCTCTTCATCTCCATCTCTATTTTTATTTTAAAACGTTGTTATTTACAATTGTATTGTTGTGAAAGCTTGTTGGAGATCATAATTGTAGCATTAGCTCAATTGCTAGATCAATTACTTGCTGGATTCTCAATTAATTTATTGCAATTCTAGATTAATTTTCAATAAAAGTTATTATTCTTCATTGTTTCAATTAACTTATAGTGCTTAATTTGTTTATGCATAGATTAATCATGTGTTGTTTGAACATATTTGTTGTTGTTCATCAATCCACATCTATGATCAACTAATCCCTAAGTGATAGGGATGTAGTTGATCATAGAGAGATAAGTTAAAGGAGTTTAATATTTCCTAATGTAGTTCTTAAAATTGAAATGGTTAATTATGACGGTTTGTTGGGTGCATAGCCTTGATGTGTCATGGCCGCCATCATCTCGGATCAATAATATGAGAATTTACCTGACCATTGAAATGTCTCGTGTGGATTGAGCCGTTTAGTAAACTGACTCTCTAGCAGTAATATTCCTTAGAGCAGATTCTGTCTATATAGAGCTGGATGTAAAGCTAGGATGTATGTATGCCCCTTGCATTAATATTCTTGGGGAATGCAAATTATGCGCGGGTCGTTCAAGGCTGGATATTCTTCCTCAGTCACGAGTAGATCCTCAAAAAGGGCGTCGTGTACTTAAGCGGGCTCGGGTAATTAACCAAAAAGAACTATGCTAGGTAAACCACTTTATCCCATTAAACTATGGAAATCAATTACATCCCGAGTCACGTCTTCACCAAACAATCCGGGTACCATCTTCTATCTCTTTACTTAAGCTCTGAATTATGTTCCTTATTATTTTCAATTCTCTGCATGTTCACAATTGCAAACACTACACATCCCCCACAATTGTTTACTTACTTTTGTAGTAAGATTCATACTAGCGTTAAGGCCTCTCCTAAACTACTCTTCTAGTTTCTTGTGGATTCAACAACCCGAACTTCACCGTCTTGTATTACGAGGTCGACTTCGGTAACTTGCCAGAGGCTCAACAAGTTTTTGGCGTCGTTATCGGGGAGCTAAGGTAGCGGTTTAGTTGTTCTTAGTGGTTGTTTTCTTTTCTAGCGTTTTATGTTTTTTTTCAAGGTTTGTGTATTCATCGAACTGTTCGTGGTAGACGTCACAGACAACTCTTGCCTTACGAACCGAAACCAGAGAATCTACTCTGGAGCGGGAAGAAAAATACTCTTAGAGGGACATATCTCGACATGACTAGAACCCCACGAGAAAATGCTAGGAATACTCTAGGTGCCTTGTCCGATAACATTGGGACAAGTAGCGACCAAGACCCTTCGCGTCTTAACGTGGAGAGTGATGACTTGACGACACCTGTTCATTATCATATTGATATGGATGATGATCCACCTCGGACCCGGATCATTAGCTTGGAGGACTTCTTACGTCCTCCTCGACGCAAACGCCACTAGTCCGGACACCGGCTCCGGTGACTCAGTAGGACTTTTAGAGGTACCAATGAGAACGATCTACTTTACATTAGCAACAACTCAACACCTAGCAGCAAAAAGCTGATCTCCAGGCTGCTCTCCAAGTAGCCATGGAGTTTCAGTAGCGCTAGCAATAGCCAGCACCGCCACCACCACAATACTCGGCGGTAGGTCAGAATTAACAATTCGAAAGGAACTACAGGATTCAATTTTGCGAGAACCCCCAACAACAGTAACAATAACAGCAACAAGGCCAGGGTAATGGCTAAGGACACCATGGGGGAGTTGATCCCAACATCAACCTCCCCACATGGATATTTGGAATGGAGGGCATGAGAGACACCGAGCAACACGTATGTGGCAACTGGACACCGCAAGTGCCCCTCTTCATACTGGGAAATTTGAGCTAAAACCCGTGATGATTACGGTTGTCCAGTCCATAGGATAGTTAAGAGGAAATGACAGCGAGGACCCAATAACTCATGTGACCAAATATATTAAGGTCTTCGTTAACCTGAATAGTAATACTGCAGCGCAGAATATTAATGCGCTAAACATGTTCTGCTATTCACTCTTTGAACGAGCACTGGATTAGTTGCCGTTTGTCCCTACATGGCTGATAATGGTCCAGAAATTCTTGAACAAGTTCTCTTCCCACGAGGAGAAGAAAAAGGAAGTCATAGTTATCTATGATTTTCAACAACTTTGTGGAGAAGCTTTCCATGAAGGGTGGGAAAGGTTCAAGGGCATGCTCGAAGCGTTCCCTCATCATGAGCTAAGTGAGCAAGATCAACTCAAACCTTTCTACTATGGATTGCACCCAATTGTCGGAACACACTCAACTCCACGTGTGGAAGTATACATTTTAATCTTATCATATGTTTATATTTGTTCTGGTGTAACTATAAATCATATATAATATAGTTGTAAAATGCTTGCTCAGTCTAAATAAAAGTTGGTGATGATAACAAAAAAATCATAAATTGGATGACCAATTATGAGACTGCTTGTGATACGTCAAGCCAAATCATTCATAAAGTCAACAAAATGGAGTCAAACATTGAGTCAGAATAGATGGGAAAAGGTGCATGCCCATACAAGTCTTCTGTAAAAATTGACCCATAAGTCCTTCGCAAAGCTCTATGTGCAAGTCCTCTGCAAGGCTCACAACGCATGTCATCTATGAAGTTGTCCGCATAAAACACTACAAATTTTTTCGTGCGAGCTTGTCTGCGAGCCCATTCCAATAAACTTTCCATCTCACGCTTTACTGCAAACCTTCCACAAAAGGCGTGCGTGCGAGGCATCAACAATATGAGCTATTATGCGCACTTGGGCGTCTGAGCACGTTCCTTCGTATCCCCTATGAGGTTCGTAAAAGTCTGTATCTGTCAATTCCATGAGATCTTGCAAATGTAAATGACATTTAAAGCATGCAAGCATCGTTCCCTCAACTCAAGCGTGATGATTCAACACTCTATTTCTTCCACTAAACTTGGAGAGTTCACGGAGAAAGAATAGACCGATCCTGAGATAAAATATCGTGACCAAGGCTCGAGAGAACAAAAGTGACATCAACTCCATATGATGGAGATCAAACTTTCATTCCATCCAAATAGCTCGGAGGGATATTGTACGTATGGAAATTGAACTCAAGAGAAGATAATCAAATTAGCATGCAAACCCCACCATAATTCTCAACCAATCACATGTCGTCATGTCATCAGGTAAGTTGGATGCCTATTAATAGAGGACTCCACTAAAGATAAAGGGACTCACAAAATTCATCTCTTGCATATAAGTAATTTTCAAAGAGCATAAAAAGTGTCATAAGTGTTCTTCATGTGTTCATCGAAATATTCTCAAAAGTCCTTCGACAATCTTTGAAGTTTCTAAGTTTACATTCAAATTTGTGTGGAGATCAGAATTTTCACGCTGGATGTGGCCCACTCGCACACAAATCGAAAGTTTCCATTTAACAGTGCGTTGATATTAACGAACAACGTGTCTCAAATCCTTGACTTTGAGTGCTGACCTGATCTTGACACTAACATGACCCTCCAGCTTTCTGAACATGTGGAAAACAAAAGAGTCGAACGATATCGTTTCAAGATCATAAATTCGACTAAGTCAAAACAATTGAATCAGTGCTATTCGAGTCTCTCTCAATATATTAATGAGATCATTTTTTTTATCAGCAAAAAGTACCAAATTCATTGATAAAAGATCCCAAGGAGGGATCAAAGGCACATACACCCAAGAAACAAAAGCAAACAAAACATGAAACAATAAAGAGTAATCAAAGAAAACTACAGAGCTGGTGTTGGTCTGATAACCAGCTAGAGTATGTCCAAATGTTCAAGTCAAGGATGTTTTTATAACTAGCAGCAATTGACATGAAACAATAGTGAGATCATATTAAAAGTCACGATAAAATGGTCAATTAATTGAATAAACACTTTCATTAGTATAACATACTGATTGACAGTCATGTGGTGCCATAACATTTTGATCAATTTGTTTTCTGGTATGAAAGAAATTGTTAGTGAGAAACGCACCTAAAATTGTTGCCAGCATAACCAACTAATTGAAATGTCAGTATTAAAAAATGTCTTTATCATTACAACATGGAGAATGTAACAAATTTGTCCAACATAGATGCCAATTTGAAGTTGTAACTAATTTTGCAAATAAAAACAATAATATGACAGTCAAGTGTCACTAATTATCGGATCATATTGAATCGAGTCTCATGTTCCAATCCAAAATTCAAACGGAATCCGATTCGACCTGACCCAATATCATCTAGTAACTAGTTTTGTAAATAAATACAACAGTAAACTGTCAAATACAAATTTGATTAAACTAACAATATTAAACATCTTCCAAATTAAAAAGGAGTTGAAGTTGAATAATGAGATGATAAAGTAGCAATATGATAAGTTGTTTGGAGCAGAGGATAATTGAAGAAAACAATTTCCCATTTTCGACATTACGCGGTACAACCACTTCTTGTATTTGGTCCCAAAACATTTTTATAACTAAAATAATAATTGAATTTTGAATTATAAACTCAAGATGGTTAGTTGATAGTAGGTTCTTATTTTACCTTAATTCAAAAATCGCAGTAAGAAAATATCATAGGCGACGGAGAAGAGCACTGAATTTGTGGAATGACTTCGAGATTGGTGGAGAGAGAGGATGCTCTGGTTGAAGATATTCACTGGTGACGGAGAGCATATCAAGAGGAGAAGAATGTTTTTTTTGGGTGGCTGACATGGCGGGCAGATGACGTGGCTTGGTGACATGGAAAATATATATGATGTGGAAGGATGGCATTGTCGCTGACGTGGAGGTATGTGACCTGTAGTAGCAGGTCATCTGGACTAAATAAAAAAAATAAACAAGTGCAAGGGTCAAACCTGTAGTGAAGACTGCTCGAGGGCATTTTCAATTATTTGGACGAGTACAAGAAGTATCCAACCACTATGCGCTAGTTTTTATGTTAAGGGGACTTGAGTATAATTTAAAAAATTAAATTATCTTGTTGACACTATGGGTCATAGTGTTGATCCGAGCTCGATGAGTACTCGACACCCAACCATACTTTTACATGACCCTAATTTAACCCGAAGTTGGTTTGGTAGGGTTAGGATCAGGCCCGACAAACTTATAAAATTAGTGTTGATATGTCTAAGTATTACAAACGCCTAAACAAACTAGTCTAGATGTCGATTCGTCCTAGTTGTAGTATCAAGAGTTCACGTTGTCAAATCTGGCGAGTTAACGTTGCTAGACTAGTTGAGCCTTGGAGTCCAAGCAAGCTTCGGGTTTCCCAGATCTGAAGGTAGACGGTGAGGCTTCTGTTCCTGCAAAAAGAACACACCAAAGA
>JAYMTA010006927.1:0-10006 GCA_036897625.1 Pelargonium cotyledonis
TAGGTGACATGTGTCATTTTAATTTTTAATTATTATAAAAAAATTAAAATGTCACGTCAGTGCCACGTGTGAAAATAAAATAAATTAAATTAAATTAAAATGTCATGTGGCGCCACATCACCCAAACTAACGGTGGGACTTGTGTGACCAATTTTTCTTTATTTGAGGGAATGCTGTAACTTTTTCTTTTGTTAGAAACCTGACTGGTGACTTTTCAATAAGTGAGAGACCTCCAGAGTATTAAACTCATTTATATATTAACAATAAATCAAATATTTGATGTTATGGTAATTAATAATAAAATGCAGTGGGTTTTTATATGAATGTTCAGTGTCACATCAAAAACTTGTGCTTGTTTGATTTGGAAAATGAAATGTGAAATTGTCAAGGCTAATATTGAACAATTGCGGGTCATTTTCTGTAGAATGAAGTAACGCTGTCTTTAATTATATGCATGTTAATTCGAAGAACACTAAAATAAAACTCGATGGCTTTATGCATATCTTAGTGGTTTATTATCGTATCGTTAACAAAAAAAAATGACCATTTGATTCATATATATAATTTGAATGAATACGATAGAGTGATTAACAAACTAAATGCATGTCTGCTTAAATATTTAAACACATAAAATAACAATAAATTGGTAACACCATATATGCAATTTATTTGTTAATTTGAATCATAAGTTGAAAATGTCAGTACCATAGAAAAAGACTCTGAAAGATACTTCACAGTTTTGACAGTTCAATAATTTATAAAGAAAATCTCAATTACTAGTAATTAACTAAGATTTAAACTCAGGCAAGCTTCTCAGACAATCTATGCACAATATGATAAATTAAAAAACTGAGAAAGTCATCAACGAATTCTGTTAAATACCTAGCAAGAAATCATACATATATCGTTCGTTAAACTAATTACTACGTCGGATTATCGTAAGAAAATTGAGCTTTTTCTTTAATCAACATGTGTTATTTGTATAGAAAATTTCCACCAGATGTACCCTTCCATCCTCCGACACATAGATACAATACCTAATCTTGATTTGGTGTCAGCTAACAAGTCATTTGTTTCTCTCAATTCTTGGAAAAAAACCAAACTTGAATACTATTTTAATTAATTACTCTTGAGTTTTCTCGTTCTTTGCCTTGTTCATGGAAGCTAAACATTAGATTAGTAATATCATATTTAGTCAAAAAAGCAAGAACCATGATATCATTGTTTGAATTATGTTTCGTCCCATGCACTTATAAAAACCAGACAATGTGCTCTCAAACATAGTACTTAACATTCACAAAACATATTGCGTACCTTAACTGATATTAGCACAGATTCTGATATAACTTGTTCGTTTCTTGGTAAAATCATGAGATCTCCTTGTTGTGACGAGAAGGGTCTGAAGAAGGGTCCTTGGACGCCGGAGGAGGACCAGAGGCTGGTCGATTACATTAACGAGAATGGTCATGGAAGTTGGAGGGCACTCCCAAAGCTTGCAGGGCTCAACAGGTGTGGAAAAAGCTGCAGGCTGAGATGGACTAATTACCTGAGGCCTGATATCAAGAGAGGCAACTTTACTGAAGACGAAGAGAGAATCATCACTAACCTCCACTCGGTTCTTGGAAACAAGTACGTTTTCTTTCTAATTTGACAGATGTTTTTGTGTATTCGTAGAGTTAATTAAATAATCGACGTAGGCGTACCTATATTGTTGTTGCAAATTCTGATGAAAGTTGATCGTGCAGGTGGTCTAGAATTGCAGCGCATCTTCCAGGGAGGACGGATAACGAGATCAAGAACTTTTGGAACACGCATATGAGGAAGAAGATGCTCCAAATGGGAATTGACCCGACCACGCACAAGCCGAGAACTGATTACACTCAGATCATGAATCTCTCGCAGCTGCTTCTTGCATCCCAGTTTGGGAATCTCATGGGGACTAATTGGGACATCAATGCTCTCAGGATTCAGGCAGATGCAGCTCAAGTAGCCAAGCTCCAGCTCTTGCAGAACCTAATGCAACTCATGAATAACCCGATAACTGCACCTACAAATTCAGACAACCTCTTTAGCGCCCAAAACATCAGCCCATTTGAGAGACCCCTAAATGGAAAGAACACGAAACCTTACCGTCAAAATTTTGCGAGCCCATCTGGTCATGCAACTCCTCAACCTCAAGCTTCATCTGGAGACCTGGCTGCAGAAAATCCATGGGCGGGATTCGAAGATCTGTTGATGAACACAGAAGAACATTTTGGCAATGGGTTGAGCATTGCCTCTTGTGACACCCAAACAGAGAACCGTCTGCCTGCACTGGTTTCAGCCTCCCCCGAGACATCTGTAGCCATGAATCAAAGTGAAAGCAAGAGCATCCCAGTTCAGTTCTCATCTCAATCACCAGCATCTACCATTTTCGATGACTGGGAGAAATTTATTGACGATGGAAACAACATCTGGAGTGACATTCTGTCTTAGAATAATAAACAAAGCCACCCATCTATACAGAAAAATCAGTTCATTCATGATTTTTTTTTCTTTTCATATAGTTTTTTTTTTTTTTTTAATGTTAATAATTATAGTTTTCACTATGAAATTCCTGCATATCTGTACAAAAGATACGTATATCTCTGCAGATTGATGTGTAAACCTTTAAATTAGATTTATTTCTCTTTGTTTGCTTTTTTTATCAAATTATTTGATGTTTCTTTGTAATTTTAGATACACTGTACTGGAACATCATTGGTTATATTTATAGTTTCAATATGTTTGATATATACCATAAATAAGCATTCATAAATATAAATGGAAAACCAAATAATCATGTTCTGATATGCTTATTATGATCTTTAATAAGTCAATGATCTTATGTTATTATCTGCAGTTAGGAATACAGAACATCATTAGAAGGAAATTAATCAAGATTTACAATGACCGGAGCTCGAGTCATCCAGTTAATTCATGCGTAGATAACTGTAGAACATCATGGAAATAATAAGGGAGCAGTTGGTGATTGCAACATGCATACAAGAAAAAAGAATGCATGAGCTAGCTAGTTGCTTTTTAATTATATGGTGAGGTTGAAAAAAATACAAGACCCACTAATATTCTGAGAACTAAAATGGAAACTTTCTATTGGTCTGTGTTGACTATTCGAAACACGTGAGTCAACCATTTCATGATAATAATATAAGCTTATTGGAGGAGATGTTCATGATTTTCCTGTGCAAGGGTCTTGGTCTCGGAGTGTAACATCAAATGATGAATGAGTTAAAGAAAAAGAAAAGGAAGGGTAGATAATGGATAGTTTTTAATAATATGTTCTTTGGAAGGTTCTATATGTTAAGTTGCTAAAAGTCGGATAATTTGTTACATTGCCACCTATTAGGTAAGATCATTACCGTCTAATTCAAGTCATTGACTGCTCCATCTCCACTCACACTTGCAAGAGCCTGCCCTAACCAACCCTCACTTCAAAGATGTACACCTTTCATTCGCCCCTGGCTGCACTAATTCGCTCGAGATATGACTTTAATTTTCAAAGAAATATATTGTGCATGTTTATCATGTTGAATTGGTATATATATGACCCAAAAAAATGTACAATATAATGTGACAGACATACAGACAGTAGACGTGGACAAATATCACATCATCAATTTATTGACAGAATCGAAACAGTTGAATAAACTTATTAGATCAATAAATTATTGATCCAACACGTGTTCAATGCCCTAATACGCTAACGTGTAAAATGTAGTGATATCAAGAAGTTTGGCACAGAAAGAAGACATTATATATTTAAGGTTAGTTGAGTAGAGTCACAAATGGTATCTGGTAAATGCCATCTGCACCCTCCTTACATCAGTAAACTTGGATCTTGTGTACAATATTGATTAATGACAAACATTTATATCTGTCTTCTATTCATTTGCTTCTCAGTTTTAATTACTATATCTTTTTATTCACTCCAAGTCTCCTACCTATCTTTACCAGCCAGGCCAAGCCATTCTCATTACAACAGAATCCTTTTGGCTTTTTTGTTACTTACATGTTGGTTAGTTGGTAGGGAGCTTTAGGTTTATTAAAAGATTTATTGGTAACAACATACCTACATTTCCAAGCCAATAACTAGGAAAACAAGAGACTGAATTGTTAATGTTTAGGGTTGAATGATGATTTCAAATGTTTTTATAATCCATTGTACAAACAACATTATATTTTGCACACAAACAACTCAGGAAACATAGTTCACAAAATTCACTTAAAAGATACGGCAAGCTCATCAGAAACCAACCAAAATCACAAATTTCTTCAAAATGGAACGGAACATACCTGCATATCAATGCTTGTGCTCGTCCTTTGTTTTCTCCATGGTTTTCTTAATCAAGGCAGCGAGGAAATTTCCTTTCAGAACAAGACCTTCTAAGAATCTTCGTTGACTCCTGTTAACAGAGCTTATAGCATTTAAAATAAAATAAAAATTCATACCTTTTCCTTTACAAAGACATCCCTCTGTAGATTTCCAAATTGTTCAATTTACCAAATCTGAATCTTTATGTGACCAAATCAATTCAAGGGAATATCCAGATGAAGAATATGAAATAACATAATATTTCAAGAAGCATAAGCAATTCAGACAAATCTACCATCAGAAGCCAATACAGATGCAAACCTACAAATTCCCCAAAGGAGCATGAACAAGTCAGGTACTTGCTTGCATCAAATGGGAAATGAGATCTCGACAAAACCTTAATTCACCTGAAACATGCCTCTTCAAGCCTCTAAACTCTGTCAGCTAATAACATTACAGCTATGTTGTGCAACAATATCAAATATTTCAATCTCATATCTAGCTCCTTTTCACTTCACAAATTTATCAAACCCAAATGATCACTCAGAGAACTTAAATGTTCAAAAGACAGCAAGCCACAAAGATCATTTCTTCTACACGATTGACGTGCAAGTCACAAAGAACATAAATATATGTAGTCTAACAAAATCCATATTAGACAAGCACTAACAATAGTTATGTTCTATGAAAAAATAAAAAGTTTCATGGAAGTAACTTCATACTTGTTGTCAGAACTTCAGTAAGCTGAATATTTATCGTCATACCCACAATAAAAAGAGCTGGAGACAAGGGGCATATAATATTAAGTGAACTAACAGAGCCCATGACTTGATTCACCTCATGAAAACCTATCCAAAACCCTAATCTCATTAAATGAAAAAGAGGCAAGTTGAACTTCAATCGATCATCAACTAAGAAAAAAATTACAAAAGATTACGTATTGCATTCAAAATCCTTTATCGCTATGCTTTCATTAATAACCACATGGTCCACATCAGCTTTCTCAGAGGCTGTAGCAGTCATTTCACTCACAGCAGAAGAGGAAGACAAATCCAATAGTCTCTTCATAGATTTCATGGACTTACAGATGGAAACATCCTTTCCATAAGGAGGGCGACAGAAATGTAATTTATGTCCAGTCTGGTATCCAAGAGACGTGATCGGGAAGAAGAGACTGGGCAGATGGGTGGGAGTTGGGAGATAGGTACCATTTGGGTTGAATGCACAAGACACCACAAACAATTTCCTTCCATGGCCCTGTTTGTTGCCGCATTTGGAGTCCCTCCAAATTGCATATGAGATCAACTAGACGTGGAACCAACCAAAATCCAACAGAGTTTTTCATGTTGTATAAAATTAGATTGCTGCTATTTATCAAACGCAGTTTGGGGACCAAAAAAGCTGTGAGAATGAACAAGAATGCCCTAGAGTGAGAAGGAAATACAGAACACATAAAGTTTGTGACAAAAAGGCGTATGGAAAGGGAATCAAAGTTCTATAACAAAGAAAACTTCTATGGTTTAAACTTACTTCATGCTCGACTGCACTATTTCATAGAATTCAACAGCACATTGTTGACAACATAGCAATAAGTTTATAACAAAGGTGATATGCACTTTGATATGAAGTGAAAAGCCATTTTAATCCAACTCCTTTCACCAATCAAGTAATCCTTCCTCATCTCAACTGAACAAAATTATAACAAGCATATATACTCATGACGAGACATGGAAGAGAAGTTACATTCTTTCCTGAATCCCAACGAAGTTCTCACCTGGACCCATTAGAGACAGAGGACTGTGAAGTGTGAAAAATAAAATAGAAGCATTTGGCATTCCCTAGTAATGTTCCCAACAATCCAAAATGAACAGTGTTAAAAAGAAAGGTCATATTTTGAATATTGGGCACATGATCTGCCATCACAAAGCTCATACATGCTCATAATAGTATCTATACAAATTCTATATAGCTATCCTGAAGTAAACAAGCAGTAATACTAGATAGTCTCAGCACATGAATCAATCACATGACAAGAGTTCAACAAGCAGATGCAAAACTAAGAGTGCAATATTCAAAATCCATTGTCAGTGCAAGGAATCACGATTTTGACACTATACATGTTGCAAGCTGACACCAGTACAGCGTGCTGGCATCCAAATGTTAATAAAGACCCGTCGCGAACATGAACCATTTAATATCCACATTTATATATTTTAAACATGTGTAAGTACTCAAATGAATTCTCCATGTGTTGACAGACAAAATAGATAAAATTTAATTTTGGGATATAGGTACGGATATCTAAGCTGTTTACCAGAACCAACTAATCTCCACATATCGGCTACATACATTACACAAGCATATCTGATATTCTATTTTCTATACAGATTGAAATGGACTGGAGGTAGGAAATAGGATATTACAAACGAATTGACATTCTTTTTCTAATTGAAAACCCTAAAAATGTAACTTTCTTTCCATAAAAACCTTTTCCCATGCATGTAAATTCAGTGGTAGTACTCAAATCACTATCCCAACACACATCAAAAAATACAAAAGGCGTCGCCCTCACAGCACATATTTCGTAACTGATCAGTACATAAGTCAGACACTTCCGATATTCAGGTTTTCGAATCATTCTAGAGAACTTCGCTAAAAATGTACTAACTCCGACATTTGTTTTTTTATGAGATTTAAAGTTAGTTTGCATGTACTTTACATATACATACTTCTAACAGGATTCTTAAAATCCAAGCAACCAACCATAAACTGAAATACGTACCATGGAAGCTTCAAATCAATAGAACACTTTTCTATTACCTAGAAATCAACTAAATGGGATTCTTCAATCCCGGCAACCAACCATAAACTGAAATATGTATCTTGAAAGCTTCACAGCAAAGCAATAGCCAACAGGATACTTTTTTAGTCTCAAGAAAACAACTATAAGTCTATTCTCTATTCAAACTGTAGTGAAAGTTTAGTAGCAAAGCAATAGGATACTTTTCTAGTCTCAAATATAGTGAAAGCTTCGCAGCAAAACAATAGGATACTTTTTTAGTCTCTAAAAAACAAAAACAAGTTTATTCTGTATTCAAACTAGAGTAAAGTGAGCACGGTGGAGCTAAATAAAGAAAGCTAAGCAATATGTCAACCAAAACTCACAAAATAGGAATTGCTGTTACTAAAATATCTGCATGTCCAGAGAGAGCAAATCAAAATTTGAAAGTATAACCATGATTTAACAGATTCAAACACAAGAAGCTGGAGTTTTTAGAATCATGTTAGATTGGTCAAAGCTTACAACTTTCTGTATCTGCTTTAAACACCTCATTCCCATTTTCCTCCCTCTTTTGAGGAGATACCAATCTACAAAATGATGCCAAGGGATTCCTAATTACTGTGGTATTGAACTATTAATGGTAGACTTTTTTACCGTACATAATATGGCACAGTATAACACAGTATTACCTAAAAATTTAGGTTTGAATTTCATTTCACAGTATAAAAGAGCATTTCAAAAAATTCAATCAACCACAAATTTGTAGAAAAAAGTGCATGGAAAAGTAGGATGCTTAAAATGGACAATTTCATTGACTTGCCCAAGGCAAAAAAACTATAAAAAGAAACTAGAGCAATGTCTAAGCAAAGGAACATTTAAGCCTCAAAGTACAACTTAACTTTCCTAAAACTTCAAGAGTATCTGAGAAGTACCTATCTCCAAAGCAAAGGTGGATGGAATATACATGATTCAACCCTGAACACCATGTAATGTTGTCAAGAGGCTAAAACTAAACCAAGGACCTACTGATTTCACCACTGTACCAACTTCTATCTAACAGAAAATGTGCAGCTAGAAGTCCACAAATTGGCACAAGTGTCTTCCCAATGCATGAACAACTTCGGAAACCCAAAGCCATCAGCCAATGGACCGAACGAGGAACATTTCTAACACACCCTTCTTTAAACCTGAATGGGCTTCTCCTTCTCTTCCCCGTCACTGCAACAAGTACTGGTTACAATTTTCCAAACTTCTTGATCACATGAATGCACAAGGCGATCGATGCCCTCTTCACCCCAACTCTTCACTAGTACCCTTTCCTTCTTGTTCACCACATCCCAAAAGAAATCTGTCAGTACAGTCTCATAACATGGCATTTTTGCATACCCAGGAAAATAGTTTATGTCAATTACAAGATACCGGTTCCCAATCCTCACATCCCGAATCACATCAAAGTTAAAAAGGTTCAACTTCATTGCCTTCCTCAAACCTCGAGCAATGTCAGTAATGAAACTCTGCGGAGGCATCTCAGTATCATACAACTGCATCATCTTGCAGTACTTGGCATCATTCCGCTCATTGGTCATGTTTGAGACCTGAGAAAAGGACAAGGATCCTTCTAAGCTAGACAATTTCTCCTCGGAAACATCTGGCAAAGACTTCCTCTTCACGCATTTCACATAGTCACCCACCACATAGACCTTGAATATAACCCCACCGTGATTCACAAACTCCTGCAACACAATCGGCGGCTTCAGCTTGTTGAATCCGTCCCGGTTAAAGACCAGCGCCATTTTGTGCGATTTGGCGCTGCCGTCGGCGACTAGCGGCTTGGCTATCACCGGAAACTTCAAGCGCTCCCAGGCCTGTTTATCGAAGAGAGTCTCCATGTCGTAAATGACAATCTGGTTGGGTATCCCAAACGAGTCGTGCTTGCTCTCAATCTTGAGCTCAGAGACCACCTGAAGCATGGAAATCCGGTTGTGGAGCCTCTCGATCGCTTCGGGCGCGTCGAGAATCACGGCATTAGGGTTTTTGGCCTTGAAGTTCTCGAGCTGCTTCTTCCAAGCCTCGCCGTAGAGCTTGTGGAGGACGCAATCGAACGGGCCCTGATCGGCGAGCGGCCGGCCCTGGTCAATCCGGACGAGATCGATGCCGCGCTCTCTGGCGAGAGTGACCAGAGACTCCTGAATGAAGCTGTCCTGCTTCTTCGGCGCCAGGGCGTACCCAATGCCGAATCTCCGCTCCGCCATCGGAGGGAATCTCGAACATCCAACAAATCTGGCAATGCAAGTTGCGGAATTTGAAGCAATTGAGAGATGGGATTTAGGATTTAGGTTGGTGCTGGAGCTTGAAAACAAGATGGAATTGTAGAAATGCAGAGAGAGAGACAGAGAGAGAGAGATTGAAACTAGAAATGCATGAGCAGGAGAGGGACTGGGTATAAATAGGGTTAGATAGGGTGAGGTTTGATAACCTAACCATGGTTAGAAGTGGTACTGACACGTGGCATATTCCATTGGGGATTCGCGCCGCACAAAAGAAACGCGTGGATGGGATGTGAAACTGATGTCCACAAATGGACGATCCGATCATCTTGCAATTAATTGCTGATATCATCTTGCAATAACGGATAGAGTCCAAGAACTTACTTCTATAAATGATTATTTGTTGACGAGTTGTTTGTGACCTGATGACAAGGGAGCAGGCGACCAAAGCTATGATGAATAACGGTCGTCATTATAACGGTTTTAGAGTCGTGAAATTTCTTGTCGGATAAGTTCCGATCCGCACAAAAAAAGTAACAATCTGGGCACTGTCTCGGAGAGAGGCTCGGGGGCAAAAACTTTTTTTTTGAAAAGCGGGACACTTTT
>JAYMTA010006928.1:0-10005 GCA_036897625.1 Pelargonium cotyledonis
AAAAGGAGAGAGAGAGAGAGAGAGAGGTTTACCTCGCTGGTGTCTGACGAAACGCAGAGCCGCTGCTCGACGGCTTCAAGGGTAGAGGCGAGAGCACATTATAGTGCTGAAGTTGTTAGAACAAGATGAGACATAGATAGAGGGAGAGGAAGAGAGAGGTTTACCTCGCCGGCGGCTGACGGATGGCTTCACAGGGAGAGAGAGAGAGAGAGAGCTGTTAGCTAGGTTAGAACTGTGAGTTAGGGAGAGCTAAGAAGTAAGAGAGCGCTATTTCCTTTGTCTTTTTTTCTTTTTCTTTTTTAAACTTTTGCGAGGCATTAAATATTTGCCAAGCAAAAATCACTTACTTTTATAATTTTCTGATTTTGAGAGGCAATTCCTCGCAAAATTTGTGCCTCGCAAATATTAAAAATTATTTTGCGAGACTAGCCTCGCAAAGTTTGAGAGGGAATTAAAAAAAAAGTCCCACGAATTTAATTTTCGTTTTGCTAGGCAAAATATAATCCTCGCAAAAAGTGTCTAACAAATACTGAATTTTTTTTTCGGTTAAATCATGGGTTTTCTGAGAGGGTCCACACCATTGGCGGTTGGTACCTTTAACCCATTTTACCACACTCAGACTAATTCCATTCGGAACTGGTCCTGGGGTTACGGTTTTGCGCTCCTCCCAATCGCGACTGTGGGGGATCGAACCGTGTTCCGATTACTAAATTTTCTTGTAGTGGTAGCTGCACATCCACTACCCAACCTATCACTACTAAAAAATATGTGATTAGCTAGGGAAAGTTAGAGAGGGAACAAAAATTCTCTAGCTAAATTTAATTTGGTTAGGGAATTTAACGAGGGAACAACTGTCCCTATAAATTTATTTTTGGTTAGGGAATTTAACAAGGGAACAAATGTCCCCAGCTAAATTTAATTTTGCTAGGAAATTTAGAGAGGGAATCATTTTTGCTAGGGAAAATTTGGCGGGAGTTTTTTTCGCCAATTTTTTTCGTTGAACTTTACTAATTGAAAATTTTCATTAGAGAGGAAATTTTTTATGAGGGATCCCTAGCAAAAAAAAATTAAAATTTTGATTTTGCACGGGAATATCTAACTAAATAAATTCCCTCTCTAATCCTTAAATTATTTTGATAGGGTTCCCTACCTATTTCACTCTCTAATTATTAAATTATTTTTCTAGTACACATCGTGTAGCCGCATGTCGTATTCGTTTTTGTTAAATTCCGTTTCATTGGATATGTTTGTTACCACAAAATTTCATCTTCATTGGTCGAGAATCGGTCCAAATCCAACCTAGTTAAAATCAACGGTCCAAGTCATTTTTTTCCACAATCAAAAGGTCAAAACGATATCACCACCAAGCGCGTGGGTCAACTGGTAAGGGGTTGTTTTAGCTTAACCTGAGGTCTCGAGTTCGAGTCCCAAGGAATGCAGCTACGTTAAAACTTGATAGGGAGAGCTTTGCCGCCCTTGTGGTCCTACCCGGCTCGAATGAGGATTAGTCTGAGTGTGGTAAAACGGCTTAAAGGTGCCAACCGCGAGTGTGCGGGCCCGCTTAGGAACCTCATGGTTTTAGACAAAAAAAAAGGTCAAAACGATGTCGAATCGTCCCCAAATTTTGTGCACGATACTTAAAACATTTAATCCACACATCGGGTACTCAGAATTTTTTTAAATCAAACTCGAAAAAATTAGCGATCTCTACAACCCTACTTACTACTAGTTGGAAACTTTTCTACCTAAGTGTTAGTGCAATTGTGTAGCCCTATGTCGTATTTGTTTTTGTTAAATTTTGTTCTGTTGGATATGTTCATTACAACTAACTAGTCTTATGTGCAAAATTTCATCTCTATCAATTGAGAATCGGTCCAAATTCAACCTATTTAAAATGAACGGTCCACTAAGTTTTTTCCATGATCAAAGGTTGAAACGACGTCGAAAGTCCCTAAATTTTGAGCACGACACTTAAACCATTTAATCTACACATCAGGTTCTTGGGAAAAATTTAAATCAAACCCGAAAATATTAGTGGTTTCTACAACCCTACTTACTATTAGTTAGAAACTTTTATAACCAAGTACGAATGCAAATTGTATAGCCGCATGTCTTATTCATTTTTTTTAATTTTGTTCCGTTAGACATGTTCGTTACCTCAAATAGATCTTACGTGCAAAATTTCACCTCCATCGGTCGAGGATCGGTCCACATCCAATCTATTTAAAATCGATGGTCCACGTCGTTTTTTACACAATTAAAGATCGAAACGATGTCGAAACGTTTCCAAATTTTGCGAAAGACACTTAAAACATTTAATCCACACATGGGTTCTCAATTTTTTTAAATCAAACTCGAAAGTGTTAATGCTCTGTACAAACCTACTTACTACTAGTTGGAAACTTTTATAGTCAAGTACTAGTGCACAATGTGTAGCCACATGTTGTATTCGGTTTTGTTAAGTTATGTTCCATTGGATATGTACGTTACCACAAATAGATCATACGTGCAAAATTTCATCTCATTGGTCGAGAATTAGTCCAAATCTAACCTATTTAAAATTGACGGTACACGTTGTTTTTTCCACGATCAAAGGTCAAAACGATGTTGAAATATCCCCAAATTTTGCGCACTACACTTAAAACATTTAATTTACACATTAGATTCTCGGAAAAAATTTAAATCAAATCAAAAAACATTAGTGGTCTCTAATAGGGTTTGTGAGGAAATATTTACTAGAATTCACTAGCGAATTCCCTCTCTAATAGTAAAAATAAAAGGGATAATGACATATGGAGGCCTATTTTTCGGTCCCAAAACACATAATGAACACAAGTAAAAAAATGTAGTTTTGGGGGTATATAAGTTTTTTTTACTCATCTATAAACCGTCAAATTTAACAGAAAATTGAAATTCTTGTGGCATGTGAGAAGCACATGCCCTAATAATTTTTGAAAATACCCATTATGCCCTTATGCCTTGGCAGGTCTTCTTCCCCAAAACTTTGTTTCATCTTCTTTGTTTTCTTGCCAATGGTGGTGATGGTTCATCATCATCATCTTCTTCATCTCATTGTGATCAATATGACTCTCGGATCTCAAACACATCTCATCTCAAGCTCAAACCAATCTCATCTCAATCTAAAACCAAACATGATAATAACTAAAATCCTAAAGTTCCAATACGTTTTAACAATGATTAAAAATTTAATAATTTTGATGGCAATCCATTCTTAGGCCAAGCCTAAACAGATCCATTATTCAACAAGTTGTTGCCTCCAAAAGTTTAATTTTTGATATGTTGTTTAAAGGAGATAGTCGACAATAGTAGAAGGTTGGAGCCTCTTGAGTGATCTAGTACTCCAGTTCACTCATATTGTTAAATCTGCAGCTCCACAATAGCACAATCAATGAAAACAGAGATTCGTTGATTCTGGTATGATTTTAATCATTTTCAGATTTGGTTTTGATCATGGGATTGATTTAGAGTTTGAGTTTGAGTTTAAATTTGAACCAATGAAACTTTTTTTTCTTCTTCTTCTGGGAAATCCAGATTCCAGCGACCGGAATCTTCAAATCTATAAATTTTCCAACATATTCTTTGTATTGGTTAAAACTCAAAATTCAAATAGATATCTATGAATACACATGTTAGAATTTGAAGAGGATAAGGTTGTGGGTGTTGCTATTTGGTTAAACAAATAAGATTGGCTGATATGGGAAAAAAGAAACCAACGAAAACAATGAAGATTGCAGTGGTCAATAGCAGAAGCTTCATCAACAAAAGCAAAAGGGCAAAATCGTCATTTTCCACAAACTTTAACATTGTTACTGATTTAGTTCTTGTTTGGTAACACTTCTTGGAAGCTAGAAGTGGCTTCAAACTTCTAAAAACTCGAATTGTTTGTTAACAAAAACAAAGAGAAATGCTTTTAAATTAAAATAAAATAAAAAAATCATTTAAAATCATTTTTAAAATGACTAATGTACATGATTATAAAAATAAAAAATTCTCTATAACTCATCAAGTAAGGACATAATTGAAATGTAGATAATTCTCTCTCTACTTCTCATGTCAAAAGCAAATTTTTTTAGCCTCTTGAAACTTTATATCATTACATAAGTAATCTAAAAGCTAGATGAAAGCAAATAATGTGTCTTACTTTTGTTTTTGTCATTTGCTTATTTGGCACTATTTCACTTTATGTGTAAGATCTTTTGGCTTCTGAGTAGTGTTACCAAACAAGTCCTTACAGAGGGAACCAAAATTTTGGTACCTCCAAAGTTTTGTTTTTAAACTAAGGTATATTATGTGTTAGAGAAACTCATCTGTCATTACCCAAAAATAAAAACATAAGTTACATTATTTTAGGTTGGTTTTAACTCTGGTCACGTCCCTGTACTATCTATTTTATTTCATGAGAGTCCCTGAACTTTAGTTTATTTTGACGCTGTCCTTATTTTATTCAGTTTGTTCCACCGAAGTCCATTCCGTTAGTTTTAGTGAAAGAATCCATTAACTATACTGGCGTGACACTTTTTTTAATAATTTTTGATGTAAAATTACTATTTTACCCTCAAATTTATTAAAAAAACCAGTAATTTATAATTCATCTCCTCCTCACTCTTTCTGGCACACAGTCCGACACACTCTCTCTCTTCTTCGATTTTCCGGCACACATTCCGGCACACACACTCTCTCTCTCTTCCCATTTTCCGACACACGAAAGCACGCCCCACAAATAAACTACCCTCCACCCCAAAGAAGCCTTGATCTCATTCATTGCCTTAACTGCACCAAACCCACCTTGAATTCAACTCAACCCTCAAATGGTTCAAAATTTCATCATAGAAATCAACTTACCATCTCTCTTGAGGGTCTTGCTAAGAACACAACTGAACAAAATTGAAGAAATGAGAAGAAGAAGAAGAAGTGGGAGTGTGAAGAAACGACCCATTTAGAAAAGAGTGGGCATTGAAACAAAGTTTGAGATACATTTCGGCACACACACACTCTCTCTCTCCTCTGATTTTTTGGAACACGAAGGCACGACCACTGTCTTTTTCATGCGACCCACAAGGTCCCGGTCACCGCTGTTGCTGCCGTCGCCGAGCCCGGGTTCACCGTTGTTGCCGTTCGAGAAGGAGAGAAGAAGAGCCGCGGTCGACGTCGATCAGACCAGGGGAGGATGTCGTTGATTCCGGCCAGATCCGACACTTCCAGATCCAGCGTTGGTCGACGCTTATAGGTCTGGCGGTGGTGGCTTCTCTCCCACTCGATTGGAACGGCGCTGGAGCACACATCCCTCGGCAACCCTGATGATGGCTTTCCCTTTCTCGACCGGCGACGACCACGCACGTCCCTCCAACGATCTCTCTCCTTCTTTCCGTCATCGGTGGCGACGGCATCAACGACCTTCCTTCTCTCTAGGTCGGCGGCACAACACAAGAGAAGGAAAGAGGGAAGAAGAGAGGAAAAAATTTAGGGTTTAGTTTAATAAAATTGAGGGTATAATAATTTCACATTAAAATTATTATTTTTATTATAAGAAATGTGTCACGTCAAAATAATTAACGGAATCCTTCGTAAAATTATCAATAAAAACTTTGACGGAACAAAGTAGATAGTACAAGACACGTGGCGGAACAAAACTAAAGTTTAGATACTCACACGGAATAAAATGCATAGTTAAGTGACCCACGTGGAGTTAAAACCTTTTAGGTTTCACCAAACACCCCCTTCTCTCTCATTTGCGTTCTCCCTCTTCTGTGCGTATTCACTCCCACCCCACTTCCGGTCACTCCGATAACCAGCCCCCCTCCGTCCGTCACCGTCAGCCGACCACCAGCCCCCCTCCGACCAGAAACTCTCTGTCCTCACCTCCGAGGACGAGCAAATCCGTCCACCAGTACCTCCGACAGCCAGCGACTCCGACCTTGTGACCGTCGATTTCGAAGGTCCCAATTACAGGCAGCGACTCCGACATACAGCAACTCCGTTCTGGTATTATGTTTATGTTTATTTTTTATTTGTAAAATCACCTCTCTGCATATGGCCCCTTTTCCCTTCCTATCTGAAGTATTCACGTTCTCAGAGTGCATATCAGATATGTATTGTGTTAATTATTGAATTGTTGCTGTCGAAAATATATGTATGTAGCTGTGTATGTGTGTGTGCTTGTTTTTGTTGTCAAATCAAATAGATTCTGGTATTCTGTAAAACTCTAGTTTTACCCTTTTGAGTATAGTTTTATATAGAGTCTTTTATACTCTATGACAACATATGCAGTTTAGTCTAACTCTTGATTTTTGTTGCGCTCTCGAAGAACAGACAGACCAGAAGCAGCCATAGAGTCTTAAAGAAAACCAATATGCGATTCAATTTTGGCTCGCCTGAATCCATGCCTAAGGAAGAAGTAGAATGGCTTCCACTACCGAAGCACCCCGTTTTCGCCATCGCCGCCTCAGTGCCACCGGGTAACATCATGGCCTTTGACGGAGCATCGCGGCTATATTTATGGGATTCTGACAGTAACTGCCTTCACCGGATCTCTATCCGCATGGGCGAGCCCGACCCCACTTCTGTTCTTGCTGCCTCCCCCTCAAAGGTCACTCTTCTCGCCTTCCTCTTGCAAATTTTCTTTACTTTGCACTGTGTGTCGTCGTCTAGAGACTGAGCTCGACAATTTGAATTTATGTTTTGTGATAAAAAAAAAAGTAAGCTCAAGTGTGCCTACTGTAAGCAATTTGGCTGTTTGGCTGGCAGTTTTCTGTTTATGGTTCTGGAGATGAGAAGACTTGCTACAATTAGATATCTGATTTGAAGTCCTTGTTCTTCTTTGCTTTTCTGGGCAAATGAAGGGATTTTTTTTATTATTATTTTTTTTGAAATTTTAGGGCTAGGTATTTTTTTATTTGAGGACCACAAGGGTGACAAACCACTCTGTAGATGCATATAGGTATTTTACTGATTTACAAAGCAAATTGGGGTCTGGTTGATCAAACTTCGGACTTTGGTATCTATATTGAGGGGATAGGATGATTGCTTTAGAATTCTCTCATCAGGTATTAGGCTATGAATTGTTTGAATTTTATAAGTTTTTGGTCATATTTTATTTCTTTAGTACATTGGTGGATTATTATTATTTTTTTTTTTGTAGATAGATTGGCAGTCTTAGTATTTCAGAATAGGAAGAGCTCAATGCACGAAATTCACATGAAATGGGGCGTATTGTTTAACTGAAGGATGTTAAGATGAGTCGAGTCACGATTGTAAAGAATGAGAAGATAAGAGTACTCCTTGCTTTCTAGATTCGTCACATGTGGCTCATTTTAAGGTATGGTGGCTGTGGCAGTGAGGGTTATGGAGTACCTACTACCTAGGCTAGTTTTGAACCGTGCCAGCTCATTCAAGATATAAAAACTGTTAGAAATGGCCGTTGAAATGTCCTTAGATGTTCTCTTGATGGAGTTGAGTAGTAGTGAATAAGAATTGTGCTATCTGTGCTCAACTTATCACTGGGAGCTTTGAACTAGACTTCAGAGATCTGATTTGAGTTCTACTGTGATCTTTCTTTTTTATTATTGCTTGCCAAGTGAAGGATTTAAGGTTTGAAAAATTGTTATTGAGCTAATGGTCTGATGCTGTTAATATTTTCTATTCCAAATTAGGTATCTGCATACTGCTTACCTTTTGTTTTAATAAATATTTTATCCCTCATCTTTTTTTCACACATGGTTCATTAATTTCATAAATGGTTTATCCCATTCAGCTTTAAGTGCATACTTGACAATACCTCTATTACAATAGGTACTGAAAGCAGATGTGGAGCTCAACTTTTTAGTTAGTAAAATCTCCATCAATAGGATCGGATCCACACTACTCCTTGCAGGTGAAGATGGTCTTCGTGTCATGTATCTATATGGACATAGTTCTAGCAAAGACAATACCATGATATGCAGGTACGAGTGTCTTTGGCAATATGTGTCATGTGGCGTTTTTAAAATCAAATCCACTGAAGTTTAGCTCTTAATGTGTACTGGATTATTTTGACATACTTGTAGGGGTGACTTTCTCCTACTCCTACAATTCGATTAGGGTAATGCTCTTTATCAATTTTTGTAGTACTTTTCTATTTAATACAAATTCAGTGCTTTCAGAATGCTTTTATTGATTGTTTGATTCCTACTGTGGCTTTGTCAAATGTATAACGATAATAATTAAAATAAAACAATTACCTCAACCTAATTTTAATCAAATTCAATGGTTTGTTTTTTAGATTATCACTAAACTAAGAGGCAAGAATTGAAATGGGATAAATAACGTAGTTTCCAAAGATTGAGAGAATTAAAAGTGTAAGGGGTCATTTGTTGCGCCTATTTTCATGTGAATTCCTTGGAAAATTGGACAAGTTGGGTGTTTCACTTTCTTATTCATGCAGCCGTTTTATTTTTTTGAAAGGGTATATTTTGGGATTAAAAATAAATCATCTTTCCTCAAATGAGTCAAAATATTCAAAATTCTGAGTATTTCAAATTCCATACCTATTGCGGAATTCAAAATGCTCAGATTTTTGAATATTTCAATTCCTGACCATTGAATAACTAGCATTTCATTTTTTCCAAAATTAGATGAGGACCCTTAAGTGTGCAGACTATTACCCCCCTACATAACGCAAGTAATAATTGTTATGGTTTAAGGCTATCAAATATCATACTTACTAGCTCTCAACCCTTAATTATCTTTACGTATCTTATGAATTGCATAAAGCTTTACCCCAAATTAACACTATTTTGAAAGAATCCAATTGGGCTGAATGTGTTCAAATTCTCCAAACTAAGATGGCCTAAAAGGCTAAAAGTAATTCCTTTCTTCTTGAATAAATAATAAATCATAACCTCACCTAGGTTAATTATCCTCCCTATTTATCTCTTTCTAGCTATATTCTGAATCATACTCATTAGGTGATCAAGCTAACCCAAGTATTAAGCACAAGATAAACAACAAAATTGCAACGACATGATCCATCTATATATTGTTGCCCTAAATGACTTGAAAAGATAAAAAGGACATGATTTTAAGGAGTTGGCATTGGATGGTCACTCGATGTGTGCTCTATCTTCTCTGTGACACAATGTGCAATTGATGATCACCAGCATGTAGGTACCTTCATGTGCCTGCGGTAAAGTTTTTAATGAGATATATCACGTTGTGTAATGTTGTGGGCATGTTGTGTCTCCTTCCTTTTCAGCTCTCCTTTATCATTTTCTTCCATTGCTTCATCTTGAGTTATCCCTTACCCTTTTGGCTACCAAAAACACCTAAAATCCGCAAAAACAACACCACACTACACTAAGTATACCAAGCGCATCAAATCCAATAGAATAGCAAAAATAATACTCGTTCCGTCCCATATTGAGTGTCCTATTTCTCTTGTATTTTTGTCTCAAAATGAGTGTATTTGTACTCATGTATTTTTGTTTCAAAGTGAGTGTTTCTCTTGTATTTTTGTCTCAAAATGAGAGTCTTGTTTCTTTTTTGAGAAAGTTAGTTATGCATAAATTATCAATTGCATTCATGTAATAAGTTATTTAGTATTTCTTGAGTTTGTTACAACACATATTCATGGGGTGACAAGAGTAAATGTTCAACATTAACTAACTTCTTTAATTTGGGACAAAGAGAGTAAGAATTAAGCTAAAAGGAAGACGAATCAAGATATAAATGTTGGGAAAACAAGCCTAAATTATAAATATGATTGATGCACATCAATTCCAGATCTTCTGATCTATTCATTTGTTAATGATAATTTAGGAAGTATTTAAATGAGAGAAGACAACTTGCTGATGAAACATGATACATTGATACCTCCCTTCTAAATTTATTTACAGGACTGTATTTATTGGTTCACAAATATATTCCGGAGGCAGCAATGCTATATGCACACTGCAAGTTTCATGGCACCCTTACAGTGACACACATCTTGGAATTCTTTCTTCTGATTCT
>JAYMTA010006929.1:0-10005 GCA_036897625.1 Pelargonium cotyledonis
TTCTCTGTGCTTTTTTCATGAGAGAGAGAGAGAGAGAGAGAGAGAGAGAGAGAGAGGGGTTGAAGATGAAGATGAGGACAAATTCGTCTTTCACCTTCATGTTAACGGTGTTAGAGACAAAACCTTTCTTGAAAACCATAGGGTAAGAAAAACAATGAAAAAAAAGTATAAGATATGAAACTAAAAAGAGAGTTTACATAAGGTAGGAAACTGTAATTACCCCTAATAATATTGTGTACTCAAAATCATGAAGAAAAAATTTGCTTAAAATTAATATTTTTTATCAATATAAAGTGGATCTCTGTGACGGAGAAATGTTAAACTCCTTTTTCTATTTTTTCTATGCCGTTTTGAGATTCAGTTAAGATATTTGTTCGTTAACGACTGTATTTTATTTTCAAAGTGGCAACAGTTTCTTGAATTTGCAAATAACAAATTGCAGTCTCGCTCGATAAGATAATGAGTCTTGCTTTGATCATAATTAAGTTAAGAGGTTGTTAAGGTTTGTAGTGCGACATATATTCACGATAGTTTTTTATTGGTGTGCGCGTAGGGCAGCAGTAGGCCGTTGTAGCAAAGGAGAAAGAGACTTGGAAGGTGCATGGTGATTTGACTAGATAGAGTCATCGGACCCGCTTTCGAGTTTGTTGTCAAATCAGATGGCAGACCCAATGGCTATGAGGGGGCCGTTGGCAAAACTATCCACGTGACCGTCTTGAACTCCAAGTGCAATTGTTGTCAGTTGTACGTGCTTTTCGGACTGGAAGGGAATATTCTAATGCTTTCAACTTTATATATAATTCAGCTTGATGGGAAAAATTTTAGTGTATTTGGGTTTGATTATTCGACATGTTTTAGGTATTGTGACTCAGTTTAATAGTGTCTATTTTTTTTTTCAAGTTGGAATATGCGAAACGAGTTACTGAATTAATCAAATTTTCGATTTTTTTGTCAAACTTTTTTTTAGATGAATTGATTTTCAAGCCTGTAGTTTCAATTTGAGTTAATAAAGTATTAGTTTTTGCCTCATAAAAAACTCATAGACTATTTCTATAGAATAGATATTGCCTAAAACTAAACACTATATATTTTTTATAGTATTTTGTTAAGGTCTTCTCTTCATATATCTTGTCTTAAAGTAGTGTTGTCGGTGCCTGGGGTCGAAAATCTTACTCGTTTAGAGCTTGTCACGTACGGGAGTGAAGGGTTTCAAATCTGATATATATGTCTATGCATGCATGCATGTGCAGTTGGTACGCTATTGCTCTCACATATTATCAGGCATTTGCTGTACAATCCGATACATATTTAGAGACAGTACGTACGTGCACAAGAAAGAGACCTATTTATGCAGCTTCCACGTATTTGCTTGTTTCTCGATCCATATATATAATTTAATGTCTAATCTTAACCTTGTTTTGATCACTATCAGTTGGGTTTGACTTCAAATTAAAAGGTTGCTGCTTGTTAAGCATGCAGCTTGCTAGCTAGCAAGCACTGTCCTGAATTGACCACTTATCCAACAATAATTAATGTTAAATATTTCATATGATTAAGATAAGTTGGAGGTACGAAGTAGCTTTAGCTTGACTAATGTATGTTGTGGATAATATATGGATTAATTGTGACCCCATAAACATATTATATAATCATAATTAATTGTAATGATAGAGAATCAGAATCAGAATCTACTGAAGCTGACAAACCAAGTAAACGATCGTGCGCGTTTCGTACCATTTTCTCTTACTGATCCCACACACACGTGAATATGCATCCACGACCAATATCTATTGGAGACTGGACACCACAACTTCTTCATCCAAATTATTTGGTTGCTTAAACCACCGCACACCCATCTCCATACAAGAGTTTCATGGTTCGTATGAGTGTACGTATGCTCACCCAAGCCATTCAAATTATATGGATCGATACACTTAAAGTGCACACAAAAAAAAAAAATTATTTGCAAGTGTTGGTCCATGTTAGTTTTTGTTATAGAAAGTGATAGTCGTAATCCTTAACGTCAGGCTTTGAACTCCTAACTTTTAGATAGAAAAGTTAAAATATCATGTTGGAGAACCAATTCAACTGAAAATTCAAATTGGTTGTTGTAGTCTTCGTTGATAGTTTTAATATTATATTACCTATAACAGTTGTGATTTATGAATAAATTGCTAGTATGTGACATATCTCTTAGGGCTAATGCTATGAGATTCCGACTAGAGTTTTACTTCTTATTCTGCCCCTAATAAACCACGTCTGATGTTTAAGTCAACTTTTAAACTCTCTAGGGTTTAATCTAATGTCCTAGAATTTAATGTTCTCCTCTTTACTATGTGTGCATATCTATAGATGGTGTAGTATACCTTTATATATACCTCTCGGTCACCCTTGTCCTAACGTGACACGTCCATTCAAGCTCTTTGCTGATGAGTTTTACCTCTATGCCTATTGGGTTTAGGACCGAAGAAAAATATGAGTGTCGGTCAAGTTGCCTAATTTTTTGTGTCATACCATGCAACGCCCTTTGGATACTTTCTTCGTTTTGTTGACTCTTTTCTCTTTATAACCGTTATTCTTTAACTCATTACTCAAATATGTATTATGTAAAAATGACTAATGAATACACATTTTTCGAAAGTGTACGCTTTAGTAGATGCAAAGTATGTACTTTTTGTCTTTATGTGGTGGTGGAGAACTAATCAAAGGGGATTAGGGATTGATGTCGTGGAAGTGGGGTTAGCTCTCTCAATTGGAGATGAGGGGATTGGGTCTTCTACACGATCTTGATTTACGCTATAGGATGAGAGTACGATCAAATAACTTTAAATCGAGTGACACAAGACATATGATTACAACGAAACTTCTATAAAAGAAAAAAAAGTTCTTATTCCTTAGGAAGGAGACAAGACATGCCTCGAGGAAGATTTCTTCTACGAGAAAGATGACTCCCTTAAGGTCATACCCTATGATGACCTTGCTTTTTGTCTACCTAAGGGTACATCATTGATAGGTATAAGTTGACGTTGATTGTGACAAACAATTAGTTTGGTTTAGATGTGATTGGTATACTCATGATGATCTTGTGATGATCTTGAGATCATTAAGTCCGGGATATTAAAACTTTTATCAAAGCCTTCATAGCTTTTTATGCTTTTACACTGAGATGTTCAAGCGCCGGCTAAAGTTTTTTATGCTACTTTTGTGGCTGATTAATTCAATTTTAATTGTCACTTTTCAACTCATGCCCAATTTGTTGTGTATTTATGACATGTTTTTAAGATGCTTGTGAATGATCTTTTGGATATTCTAGTGTCTATATTAATTGGGGGGAAATGATAGTATTGGAATTGATAATAATGTTTTGCAATCAAGGATAATGTTTTCTCCATGACCTATATCTTAGAATTTAAAATTTAAGATTTTTGCAAGACGCGAATGAAAATGTTATTCTTCACCTAAAGTGAATTGAGAAAATCTATTCCTTGAACTTCTTATGAGCACGAAGATGAAGTTGTAAATCGAGTAGAAGTACCACTTGTTTATAAAAAAAATAATAATAATAATTGTAAATGAGCATAAAAATGGTATTTCAAATTATCGAATGGGCCGTTGAGCATTTTGCGTTGGAAATTCTGTTGGGTTAAGGTCTCGAATTGGGCTCCAATAACTATGGGATAGGCTTTAGTGATATTGTTATATTTAATTTCAAAAGAAAATATCTTATATGGCCCAATCTTTTTGTTTTTGAAACGGACCTTAGATGGCCCAAATATTTTATTTTTGAAATATTATATGGCCCAATCTAATTACTCCCGCAATTATGGATCGGATTTTGGATCTCATGATTCAATCCAAAATCCGGATCTAATCCTATTCAAGGATTATTTTCAACAATTTTAAGGATTATTTTCACGTATACTAGAGTTTTTCTCTTGAAAACTCGTCAAAAAATTATCGAGATATTTTCAAATTTCAACAGTGGATAGCGATTTACTAATTTTAACTTAAAAAATTGCACAACTAATTTTAAACAATTTCAAGGGTTAATCTTTAATAAATTTAGAATAAGTTTTCATGCCAATTTTTTTTTCAAAATAGTTGAAAACTAGTACTGTAAACAGAAATTTTGAGTAATTCTTTTTATTGATATCGTATATATTTTCAGACGAACGTGATCACGATTTCAATTTATATGACAAAAAATATTTTTATTAGTTAAATTTGTGATTGTTAATTATTAATTATTTTTAAAAAAATGTGAACCAAATATTCTAAAATGTGTAATGACTTATTCATCGTAATCGATCCCTAAGTAACTCTCAATGATTATTTTTAAATTTTCTTAGGTTCAGAAATATATAAACATTAAATCATTTTATTTTGGTTGTGAATACCATATTTCAAAAATATTCTTACATAACGCTTACGATTTGAACCCCAACCTGATGGGTACTCAAAACTGAATCCCAACCTGACGGGTACTTGAAACTCGTCTAGACTTTTATGCGACTCTAACTCGACCCAAAGTCGATTGGTTCGAAAACCCACAAAACTATTGCATTTTATGCCAAGAAACTTGACCCCATCCTTCATTTTGTGAGGTCTACCCCTTATGTCAACAAAACGCAAAACCACAACGAATACCCTTAAAAACACTATCTTTCGACAAATTGTAGAGCCACACAAAACGCAGCAGCAGCATCGGCGGCGAGAGAATCACCAACCTCTCTCTCTCTCTCTCTCTCTCTTTCTTGTCTTCTGCTCCGTCTTTAACCTCTCTTTCGCTCTCTTCACTACCATCTTCAGTCGTACAGGTAAAGCTCATTCGATTCCGTTTTTCGATTTCCAATCAGTAGCGCATTGGTTAGGGTTTTGTACTCGTTCGCTCAGATCTTGATTTTCTAGGTTAAGGGTTTTGAAATCGGGTTATACCCTCGAATTTGACTCCCGTTGACTAATTGCTTGCTGATTTCTAGATCAAATCGAATACGATGGAATTGGATCTATTGTTAGATAAAATCTCTGATTTTGCTCAGCTTGATTTAGGTGATTGATGGCGTCCAAGTTGGTTCAGCTGCAATCCAAGGCCTGTGAAGCCAAACAGTTTGTGGCCAAGCATGGAACTACTTACTACAAGCAGCTGTTGGAGCAGAACAAGCAATACATTCAGGAACCAGCAACCGTTGAGAAATGCAACCTCTTGGCCAAGCAATTGTTATATACTCGTCTCGCCAGGTTATTATACATATATCATCGCCTTTGGTTTCTTTGCATTCAGGGTTATTGATTGCTTAGCAGATAGTAATATGCTTCATGATTATATTCACACAAACCCTTGTATTGGAAAATAACAATGACCTTGTATTGACAGGAAGTATTGCCATCCTTAGTTATGAACTGCATTGAGAATGCCTTTTATTTTAATTAGGCTGATTTCATTTTATGCCACAGTTTCTTTCATGGGACCTGGTTTTTCGAATGTGTGTTTTTATGGTGTAGTAACTTTAGAGTTTAGATTGTGTTGCTATGTTTCATTGATACATTAAACGCTTACTAGTTGCTACTTACAAGTTCTTAACACACTATAAATTTGTTTTTGACGCTTGATTCTGCTGCCCCGTCACTTTCTTCATTTAGTGCATTCTTTGTGCTTTAGTGTAGCCATTGATATTATTAGCTATCTTGGCAAGATAACCATGGGGAACCTGGAATTTTCATTATTAAACACAAGTAGGAGCATTGTATTTTATGTTGTGAAAGCATCAATATGATGTCTTTGGAAAGATACCTTCTAAAATGGCCATCCCTGGCGCCGGAAGGCATACTGGATTGGATAATATGCAATGCTCTTTTCAATGTTGTTTGTGCACTGTCATGTAATTGACTAATAACTCAGACATGCCTTTTGTTTGGGGCCTATTGTGGCTGACACTTGGCAGAATGATGACATTCATCAATGATGTAAAATAGTGACAATGTGATGTTTAGGCCATTGCAAAGATTGTGATATGCTACGTGACTGATTGAACAAGTTTGGAGTTGCATGGAATCTTTGTCCCCATTCCCATAGCTTTTGAAAGAAATTTACATCTTAAATCTATAAAGTACTTGCGACATAGTCATGGTTTATAACTGATGCTGAATGACTAATGAGTTGCTGATAAGTATTGTGGCTTAAGAGATTACCCTCTTGAATCTAATTGTATATTAGGG
This sequence comes from Pelargonium cotyledonis, assembly GCA_036897625.1. Classification (NCBI taxonomy): domain Eukaryota; kingdom Viridiplantae; phylum Streptophyta; class Magnoliopsida; order Geraniales; family Geraniaceae; genus Pelargonium; species Pelargonium cotyledonis. Next base: position 6,217 of record JAYMTA010006929.1, read on the forward strand.
TATACGTTTGTAAATCTTCTTTAAACATATATAGCATAGCCACATTCTTTTGCTTGGTTTGTGTTTCATATTTTCATGGCAATGAAGTAGGAAAATGGTCTGATGTATATTTGTTATCAATGAAAGGTGGCATGATTGACAATTGGCCGTGCTCTTGATTATAATTGTCACCATGTGGTAGATTATAGATACTCTCTTCACTCTGTATATTATTGTAGCTTACTGATCAATCACCTGCGGCAGTATAAAAATCCATTTTGTTTACTAAAGTATCATTGTTCCCTTATTGACCAGTTCTTTGTACATGTTATATAAGTGTATAAGTTTCATGCATGGTTGATCTATCAAGGCACTCTATTGATCTAAACATCAAATTGTGTCATGTTTGGTTCAGGTGAAACAATTTATGTAGCTAATTTTTCATATCAGTATGTGTGTTACCTTTATTTGACTTTTATACATACACTTGTACAGTATTCCAAGCCGCTACGAAGCATTCTGGAAGGAAGCTGATTATGTCAAGAATCTATGGAGAAACAGAAAGGAGTTGAAGATTGAGGATGCTGGCATTGCTGCTTTGTTTGGTATCGAGTGCTTTGCATGGTATTGTGGTGGTGAGATTGTTGGAAGGGGATTCACCTTCTCTGGTTATCATGTCTGAGGGTAACTTTTCAAAATGCTTGCCAAAAACTTTGTAAGGTTTGAACTTGTAATTTCTCGTCATTTGCGGGATTTGAGTCCCGCATACTCGGCTTGACAGCATTTTTTCTTCTTCTATTCCTGCAACAATTTTGACGCTGATAATTCAGTGAATAACTTTGATAGCAGCAATAATCCATACATTTTAAGTGGCCATAGATAAATCTGGAAGCACCTACCTATTGGGGGCAAGGATGAGTTGGTTTATTTGATATGAATGCAGGTCATGTTTGTGGTGTGTGCTCCTGTTATTTTATCTTTGAGCATTGTGTACTTTGACAATTTTCATTGGTCTGTTTTAATGACTGGATGTAGCTCTTAGCACAATTGGTTTCTCATCGTATAAACAATGTGTTATGAAACAGCTACCTTTAAGAAATAGCACCCAATGCTTTAGTTGTCAAGCACATTATTTTCCATACAAATTTCCTAACAAGGTTCAGCTTTGAAATCCGAAGTTGGTATAACTTAATCAAATTTCTAGCAAGGTTGAAAAGTACAACTAAAGTGCTACTTAGTTTTGGTAGATTCCGAGGCATATTGGCCTATTACCAATAATGATAGGGAGTTAGATGTTGAGAGAGTGAGGATAGAGAATGTGTATTGAGGTATTGACCCGAGAAGGGTTCACGGGTTGAAGGTAAAGTAGTCTTTCTTTCATAGTGCTCACTCCCCTTTCTAAGGGTATCGAATAACATACTAGTATTGCTTGCGCACAGTTAACCAATAATATTTGTGATGTTTGACTAGAGACGTTTTAAAATTAATTATTATTTTGAGGTTATGTAAACAATCAGTACTTGCTAAGTTATCCTCTCTCGGCTAAAAACGTGGTCTATTCCCGCCTAAGTGCGTGTGGTAGGTTGTGAGCAGTAGGGTTGTGTGGTGCTATTTGTGGTCAAGAGGGGCGACAGTAGTTGCTGTGAGAAGAAATCAGGGAGAATTTCGGCCCAGAGCGGAGATCGAAGGAGTTGAGCGAGTGTCGGTGTAGGGGTGTCGTGTGGAAATTCGATTTCAGTGCGGCTGTGACGTGTGGAGCGACGGGATCGGGCGCGGTGGGCGGAAGGCGGCGGTCCAGGAGAGAGACGGCGGCGGTGGTTTAACCAGAGAGACGAAGGCACGGTTTTGCTGGTGAATCAGAAATGGAGGGTCCAGGATCTGTTACGGTGGAGCGGATTGGAAGCGGTGGAGCGGGCAAGGCTGGGCCGGTTAGTCCGGCCCGCTTGGGGGAGTAGGTGGGAGAAGTACCGGGTTGTTCCAGCACGGTTAGTGAAGGTGTTGGTAGTTGGGTCCTATGTAGCCGGCAAAGATCGCCTATAGGGTCTCTGTTTGTCAGTTGCTGAATCGTTGCTTAGGTTTTTTTCTTTGTTTTGTTCTTTTGGGTTGGTTACCTCATTGGGGGTGAGATTAGGTATGAGGGTCTGGTTCTCTGGATTCCTAGAAACATCTGGTCTCCTAGGTCAGATTAGTCTGTATCTAGTTCTCTTTTACTCAATAATAATCAGGGGATTATTATTTCAAAAAAAAAAAAACATGATAGTACTTGCTCATAACTATGATTCCTAAAACCCTAGTGCTACCTCTTTCTCTCTCTCTTTGCTAGGGCTTGAGGTACAATTGCAGCAGCCGGAGTTTCTCCTTCTACTCACCATCTCTACTCTCTACGCATTCACTATCCCACTAGAGTTCCGCCATCTGCTCATTGCCTGATACGCTGGAGTCTAAGCAACGCGCCGTCTTCAGTTTAGATCTAGGTCGTATCGTTAGTTCTTTAGTTTTTTAGTTGTTTCTTTTGTGGTTTATCTTCCCTTGTTGGAAGTTCGTTTTTGCGTATTTTTTGTAAGTTTCGGTATGTCTTCCCTGGTTGGAAGTACGTCTTCCATTGTTGGAAGTGGTTGCTATGGTGATTCACGGTCCGATACGGATAGTAAAGTTTGGGATAACATTGTCGAGTCTTGCGTTAAGACCCGAGATGTCAGGATTGATTTCCTATCCTGGAAGGTTTTTTATTTTTTGTTTGGTTCTATCGTTTTCTTTGTTGGTCATCATGAGAAAATGGTTTTTCTAGGTCTTAGGGTTCAACGATGTAGTAGGTTGTTTGATCGGGTTTATGTGTCTGTGTCTAGCCCAGTAGTGACTTGTAGGTTTTCTGGATGTAACACTACATTTGAACAAAATAAAGTAAATGTTTACTCGTCAAAAAAAAAAATATGACAGTACTTCATACAATCATGCAAATGATTACCCTTTTGGCATTTTCCAACACTATCTTCACAAAGTCGAAAGGTGCGGGGGATAAAACGTTAGGATATGATGAAATACACCATGATTAGAAAGATTTTTTGGGATGCGATCGTGTAATTATCAGCATTGTGGGTTAGGGTCCTCCACGAGAAGCACAGGAGGAAGAAATCAATCTGCTATGAATTATTTTTCATGTATTATGTCAATTAATTTTGAAATATCTCGAAAATGTCAATTTTAGAATAATTCATTTCAAGAGGTGACATACAAGTAATTATACGTAATTGCGTATAATTTCTTTTCTGAGAACGTAATTACTTATAAAATTAATACTATCTTCATTTCAAATTAAATGTCGTGTTAGAGTCTAATTTTTGTTTCAAAATAAATGTCAGTTTTCACTTTAATCAAACACTAGCAAAAGACCCCGTGCGATGCACGGGAAAGTAAATAATAATTGTTATTTGAATTATATTTAAAACTAACGAAACAAAAATAAACATTTTTTTAATTATGTTATGTTTTATATTCAAATTTTATGTAGTTCTATATAATATTAAAAAAAAACTTTAAAATATAGGACCCGATTAATATTATTTTTAAGAAATTCATTTTTCTGCCACTTTAGAAAAATTAGTTATTTATATAGTATTGTTGTTTCAATTAGAATTATTTGATTTAACTTTTTTAAGAACATAAATAATATGCATTAAAAAGACCTAAATAACATATTTATCATTTTATTTCAAAATTTACCATGATTTAACTATCTCCACAAAATTGTTAAATAAAAACAATCATTCTGTTTTTTTAAGAATTTAAATTTACTAAACTAACACATATGTC
>JAYMTA010006930.1:0-10004 GCA_036897625.1 Pelargonium cotyledonis
GAGATGTAGTCGGAGATGGAAAGCTTAAATTTCATTGGAAGTAGTAGAAGGATATTTGAGTATGCTGCTTCATTGTGATTTGTGTAGTTTTATAGTAGGTTTAATTTTTACTGAATATTGAATTAAATTTGTTCTCCATATATTCATATTCAATTCTAAGTTTAATTTTTGTGTCTATGCTTCCCTCCATATTTTCATTCGGCTCTTTCAATCATTTCATATTCGTGCAGCCAAGGAAATGATACTTCTTCAGTATCAAACTAAAGATATTTGGATTTAAACAAAATATGAATATAATTACTTTGTCATAAAAATAGATAACATTCCTAGAAAATTATAATCTTGTTACTAAAAGACAATCTGCTACTGCAATAATATTTGTCAATAAAAGTATATTTTTTAATGACAATATGTCACCTTTAATGATACAATCCGATATCACCATAAATATCTATTTAATGACAGTTATTATATTGTTATATTTTGTGACGAAATTAATCTTAATGTGATAAAAATTTGAATAATATGTGACATTTATAGCTGTCACAATTATTACAGATTCTTGTACCATATTAGTCCTTGTCACCATAACTATAATTTTGGTGACGACTTGAGAATTTATCCTTTAATCAATTACCTTTTTATGACAAAATATGTTTTTAAGTGACAGCTATTTCTTGCTAAAAGTGACAAAAGAAGTGTCACAATAACTAAAATATATAGTGACACACGCATTTTCGTTGTATAAAAATAAATTTTTGGTGACGAAAGTTAAAATCGTCACACATACAAAAAATCACGCACATGCATGCTGTGATGATTGTTGTGACGATGAAATTTTGTCATGTATTGTCTATTGTGACGAAAAGTCACGATTTTTATGCGTCAAGAAATGATGAATTTCTTGTATGGATCTTCAAATGACGGCGTATCAGTTAAACTGAAGGAGAAACAAATGGAAGCCGTTTTGGGTTGGTCTTCGTCATCGAAGAGAGCTGACTTGGACCCCAAGGAATCGAGAAGAAGAGCCACGGTGGCGAGGCCAAGGAGGAGCACGAGAATTACTAGATCGAATGCCTCAGAAGCTTCTGGAGTAGGGTTGTTGAATCATTTTGGATCTTCTCTGTATTTCTGTCCTTGATTTTCTCTCTTGTTGTTATTTCCTTTCATTGCAGTACTGTAACTGATGGAGGAATATCTCAGAGAACCTCTTCGTTGTTAGTTGATTTCGTTTCTTTGTTCACTCTAATATAATTAACATATTCCCAACGGCTGCCCCTGCCTCCGCCACTGCCGGTAAACCATTTTGAAGCGTGTGAATATCATTTCTATAGACTAGAATGACTGAAGATAGTGAAATAGACGTTGAGCTCAAATCAAAAGGAAGCTGGAGCGAAATGAGAGTGCATGGGAGGTTGAAGGAAACAATATCGATCGTTGCTGCAAGTGGAACTGGACTTGAATATATCTTGTCTTAGAGAAAAGGCAACCATGATCGTTCAATCTGCAACATCGAGCAACAACTTGTTCTTTCTATTCTTCATATATATTTCTGAATTGTTTTTCCTAATTCTGGTTAGCAACAATTCCAACAGAGTAATATTATTGGATCGCCATGGAATCTCATAACAGTCGAGACTTATCATCTGTGTTGTTGTTCATGTTAATTATCCTTCTCTTCTCTGTTCATCTTTGTTCTGAGTTGAGTTCTAGTCATACCATTTTTGGTGATTTCATTAGCTCTCTTGAAGCAAGTAATGAGACTATGATTCAAGACATATATCTCTGGACTGAAGGCACAACAAGTCGGAATGGAGTCCAAGTTGGGCCAGATCTTAATTGGCTTCGTTAAGCGCAGCTCAAAGATGAAACAACATTAGAATCCTGAAGGTAGCTAGTATAGCTACAACTTCATTTGCTCAGGAGATCGATGCGACAAAAATGCACTTCATTTTTTCAAGTTCACTAGACATGATCCTCTGGAATGGATTGTCAGAGCAGAGGCGTATTTCGCCATTTACAGGACAAATAAGTGGAATAAGTTGATACTAGCACAAGCAAACATGGAAGGCTCTCCATCAATTGGTTTCAAAGTCCAATTTTTTTATTTTACAAGGCGTTGATAGATCATCGAAGTTCGACAATTCAATGAGAAATCTCTTTATGCATGCTTCAACAAGGTAACAATTTTGTAGCTGAATTTTACTCCCAATTCTGTCTCTATTTGAAATATAGAGTGAGGGTCTCTCAGAATCAATGATCATTGATGTGTTTATTAGAGGTTTGAGGAATGATATTCAGACTGAATTGATAGCAGCTCCGCCATATTCAGTGTCAATGGCTATAGGTTTAACCAAACTACGTACAACAAACAAGATTCAAAGCCACTAAAACACAAACATTTAAACCATGCAATGTCCCAAAAAACAAACCCCCAAAATCCCAAAAACCTTAACCCAAGTTGAGTTTCAAACCTTAACAGTGTTTTACTTATGATGCAAACTACTCTTTTGCTCACAATTGCCCTAACAAACCCAAATATTTGCATATTGATATATATGTCCACTTCTGATCTGGACTATAGTGAAATGTTTCACAAAGATCCTGAGACCATTAGCCCTGAACCACCACCGTTAGCTCCAACACAAAACACTTAAAGACAATAAGCCCGATGAACCAATTCTTTCATATTTTGCTTTGGTTGGAGCAAACAATACCACAACTATGAAGTTCATTTCAATAATGAAAGAGATGCAAATTTTGGTTCTCATTGATAATGAGAGCTCCCATAACTTCATTCAACCTCGAATAGCTTCTGTTCTAGGGCTACCAATTGAACCATATGCTAATTTTTTTTTGCGAAAGTGGGAAATGGACAATACTTGAAGGACTTGCCTGATTCTATGGACCCTGAACTAGCTCTTTTGTTGCACCTCCATTCTCACTTATTTCAAAAGCCAAATTCATTGCCTCCTTCGAGGGCTCAAGACCATCAAATCCGTACGTCTTGTTTCAGGACCAGCTCTTACCAATGTGAAGTCATTCAAGTATACATTCTCTCAGAAGAATAAAATTGGGAAAATAGTGAAGGAATTGTTGCAAGAAGGTCTTATTGAGCCTAGTAATAGCCCATATTCTGCACCTATTATTTTGGTGGAAAAGTAAGATAAAAGTTTTAGGTTTTGTGTGGATTAGATATCATAAAATGCCATCACTGTTAAGGATAAGTTTCTCATGCCTACAGTTGAGGAATTACTAGATAAACTACATGGTGCAAGATTCATTACTATGCTGGATTTAAGATATGGTTATCACCAGATTTTGCTTAAGAAAGATAAAGAAAATACATATTTTCGAACTCACATGGGACACTATCAATGGCTTGTAATGCCTTTTGGGCTGAGCAAAGCACCTACAACCTTCCAAGCACTCATGAAACAGATTATGCAGCCATTTTTGAGGTCTTTTATGTTGGTCTTCTTCGATGATACATTGGTCTACAGCAAATTTGGAATGAGCATCTGCACCATCTTCAACAGGTTTTACAAACACTAACAGAGCGTAAGCTTTTTTCCAAGCTTTCAAAGTACACATTTGAAAAACTTATGTGGAATAATTGGGCCACATAATCTCTCAAAATGGTGTAGCAATTGACCCTGCAAAAGTGGAAACAGTCTTACAATGCCCTCCTCCTAAAACACTTTGGCAATTATAGGGTTGTTTGGCACAACTAGTAGGTCATGAATACATAACTGAAGACAAAATAAAGTTGTTGATGCTTTGTCAAGATCCTTCTTCTCATTAACAGCATTGTCTCACCCAAGGTTTAAATCTATTGAGGAATTGAAACAGGAACTGTATTCTCATAAAGAAACATTGAAGCTGATCAAGCAGGTACATGATCGGAAGTGACACGCATTTCAGCAAGTATACCGATTGTGTTGAAGTAATAATGAGCTCACGAGTAGCTCGAGTATCGATCCTCAGGGAATAAGACAACTACGGAAAATCGATTTACCTTAAAGGCGGATTTAATCTAGAAAACATTAAATCATTTTCTTGGAAGAATTGAAACAAAATAAAATAAATAAAAAATAAACTATGTATGATCCAAGAGATGAGAAAGAGTTAAGAAAAATGCAATGTTGGTCAATAGACATCGTGCTTGGTTTAGCAACTAATAGTGTAAGTTGAATGTTTGAGTCGTTGTGCTCAGTGTAAAATCAATAGCTTAGTTACTCTAGTAAACAAAGGTCCGCTACATGCGTGAAAAGCCCTGGGGTAGGACGAAACTCCCTTGGGACGGATCACATAAAACGGACCCAGTTCTGCTTTGTTTGGCGTAAGACGAAATCTTAACCAATGGTTTGATCTACTTGAGCAGATCCATGAAATGGGAAAACTCAAGCTAAAATTCAAAATGAGGTTGTACCAGCCACATCAAGGCATTACACTCGCAAACCATTAGAACTAGCTATTTTTCAGAACCTACACTTAACAATGGAGACATTGAATCTTTCGGGTGAATGTGTTACACATGTAATTGCTCTGGGGTAGACGAAGCTCCCTTAAGACGACTTACACCCACATATCGATGGTTACTGCCTTCTTGGATCATCGTAACACCGACCCGTCAAAAGGTCCCACATATATCTTAGCTAAACGGCTACTACCTTTTTGGATCATCGTACTACCGTGAAGCTTGAGATTAAGCAACAACCAAAATAAACTAGCAACTACAATCAAGTGCACGATTATCCATTATTGGGATAACATGCTTAATCATAGACAATTAAGCAAAGTTAATTAAATCAATTGAACACAACTTGAAATTCTCATAGACAAAAAATAAAGTTGATTGCAATTAAAATAAAAGCCAAAACCAACATATAATCAAAAGAAGTTCTTATACACAAAGAATAAAGCTGATTACAAGAAGGAAACCTAATGCTAATATTGAAAAGCAAAGTTCATAAATGATAAATCGAGGCTATCACCACTCGTCATCGGCTCGTACGATGCTTAACATGGGTGGAAGAGAGGCTCCAAAGAGCCCCCTAATACCCAGCATCAGCTCCCAAATCGCACAGTCTTTCCTCCTCATCACTCTGGATGGTAAAAATGAAGTCAAGCATGTCAATTTATAGATTTTGGCAGTAACGTGGGCGCTGCGGCGCCACGCATGATCAGGTGGTCAAGCGATGCATCGAAATTAGGGTTTCGCGAGTCTGCGCAGATGCGCCGTCTTAAACCTAACGTTTGATGGGCCAAACGACCTTGAAAAGTTAGGGGCCACCACTTGTTGGAAAGCCCAAGATGTCCTCTACAACTTTTCTGAAGGCTCGAAGTCCATTAGAGTTTGTTTAGGCAGTGAAATTTCTGATTTACTCCTCAAAGGTCATTTTGACAACTTTGTGAGTTTCACCAAATTGCCATTTTCTTCTACTGATCTCCATTGACGTGCCTTGACCCCTCATAATTCATCCAATTCCAGCCATCACGTGCGCTCCTAATAACCTTGAAATGACAATAAAAATCCGGTGCACGTAAAATAGGCAAAAAAATATATATAATACACTAAAAACTACCAAAAATAAGCTAAAAACACAAAAAAGTACTATAACGCACTTGAATGAGCCACAAAATGAATATTTAATCAAATTAACTACAATTGAGCTCAAACAAGAGATAAAAATACACAAAACAGGGTAAATTTAGTATGATATAGGGTCGCATAACTAGCACAAAATGCGAGTTATTAGGAAGCATGAAACAATCGACATTTTCAGTTAAAGATGGAGTTCTATTCTGGGAAGGGAGCTCTTTATTCCCTGTTTTTCAGTGTTTAAGAAGCATCTCTTATTTGGGTTCCATAACTCAACTATGGGTGAACATGGTGGGATAATGAGGACATATAAAAGACTTTGTGGGGATTTTCATTGGAAAGGCATGTTAAAATTTTTGGAAGTTATTTGAAGATCAAAAATACTTACTTGTGTTCTGTTCTCCAACCCTTATAAAAAATTAAAAAGAAATAAAACTCAAGGCATCCTAGCTGGGTTCCTGCAGAATCGTTGGCCTGGGAAATTATGGGTGAGGAGCACTATAAAAGTAATGAAAATAAATTAAACGTCTCTAGATTTCATACGCAGAAGAAGAAGAAAAAATAGCTAACTCCTATTTCTCTTTTAAATAAGGGTTGGGTCTTACAGTTACAGTACTCCTGAACACGTTGTCAATCATAATATGATAATGATCAAGATTTAAATACAATGTCAAACAAAGATTCATTTCCAAGCTCCACAGATACAATGTAACAATATCCAAAGTCCTGCTTTCCCACTAATGTTTCTTCTCGTCCGTAACCCCATTTTCAGTTGGGCTGTCAAAGCCATGATAAGGAACTTCCGCCATAGGTCTAGGGACTGGACGCTCGCCAAAGTCATCTGGAAAGAACTCAAACTCTGGGCCAAAGTTGAACTTCACAACACAATTAGGCTGATTAGGAAGAGTATACATCGAAGCTGCAGGGTAGTAACGACCGCCACATAAATCTTTGAAAGCAACCCCTTGACACAACCCATTTCTGAAGAAAGATATCTCGCTTCCTGATAGCAAAACATTATTTCAAACAGAAAGTGAATAATAAATCTTCCAGCATACCAAATACAGATTTAAAACCAAATCAGATGACAACTGTGAATGAAATTTTCAATAAATACCAATTGAAGGCAAATATCAACTAATATCGTAAGCTACAGTTCAACTAGATAGTAATTTGGTAGGTCAGAAATAGCTTATCTCAGTCCAATTGACCATTCATTACAAATCATGCTTAGTTTTGTTATCATGTTTGATGAGCTAACGATCAATAGAAAAGCAATTCAACGATCACCAATGCAAATACAAATACAAATACAAATAATGCTTAACAAAGTTCTAAATGTCTAGCGTATTGGGTCCCAATATTTAAAACTTGAAACTTCTGTTAAACTAATATGGGCCTGTAAGGTGAGGTAGAAGGGAATGCAGGAAAGGAGATGAGAAAAAGAAAAATGTTTCCACCTTGATATATACTTACTCAGTCCTAAAATGAGTGTCATGTTTGTTAAAATAATTTATCTCAAAATTAGTGTCTTCTTTCTATTTTGATAGGTGAATTATAAATGAAACGTCAATAATATCCTTAGCTAAACCACTTAACTTTGTTACAAACAATGCACATGAGGGCGCACGAGGAAGAACCAAGGACAAATAAAATTATCATTAACGATAAAACAAAAACAAAAATTAAGATAAAAAGTGAGACAAGACACTCAATTTGAGACTGAGGAAGTGGTTTTTTCTAGTTATTTTATAACCTCGAGGAGGTTTTCTAATCAACCAATGTCCAACGGTAAGGTCGATATCATGTGACCTGATATAAAGATTTGAATGAGGGAAACAGCCACTAGGTAGAAGTAGAGAACAGTTACATACATAAATGACTCCCCCCATAAACTACAATGGTGGTAGCCTCGTCCATTGGATCCCTTTTAAGAAGAATAGAATACAACCTTGATGCACTTGAGTGTTTCAACAACCAAATGGATCTTCAGTACTACAGCAGTTAAGTAGGAATTACACTTCCTCACATCCAGTCTTCCATTTCAGTACAACTTATGTCCTCTGCTCAATTAATCCCTTTAAGTACTACATCATCTATCCAATTACATTTGTGTAGAAGCAGTAAATCTCATATCCCTCAGTGTCCACTATTGGGAACCTAGAATGGAGCATCTAAGCATATAAAGTTGCTATCAAGACCAAAGCACTTCATTTGCTTTTCAGCGAAAAATTAGTGATGTTCTTAGAATCACTTTACCATACGAAAGTCAGGGCATGAGGAAATTTTAAACTATCAAAAGTTGGAGCAAAAAATCGATATAACACAAAAGCATTCTATTTTTGTTTCCAAATTCTAGCCAGCATATTTCAATATAAGAACAGAGCACATAATGCACAACTATTGCATGGAAGTGTGTTTTTCATCCCTTCTTAGCCAAAAGGAGCAAGGCTAGTCATCAGATCCCAACCTAGAATACAACATCTTGATTCCAACAACGGAGCTAAAAATTGAAACAACATGAAGCAGGGATATCCATGGTGAGCACAACAATATGATTCTATACATGAAATAATAAAATAAAAAGGAACTATCCTAAAATAGCTCCAAAATTCATAGGTCCATAATCCATAAAATACCGCTTTCTAGTGAGGTAATCATCATAATCCTACTCAGAGATGACTTAATACCATGCTAAGGGGCTTCAAATACACAAGTTATCTGTAAATCAAATTCAAACGTCAATATAATGATACCCTGACCCTTACAAATCTGCATATATGATGCATAGAAAGGCTGGTTCCAAAGTCCAAAATTGATTCTGAACACATTTGATGGTATTGGATCCCATGGGTGTTGGGACTGTCTAACCAATTTGGGCATTACTCAAATCTGAATTTCTTTAAAATTCAGGTAGTCTGAAAAGATTCCAGTATCTACTTCAGTGAAGTCCCTGGGTAACAGTCAAGAAAAATGCAAGAACTAGATATGTAACTAACAACCCTGCTTTAAACAACATGCTCACAATAAGTCACACCAGCCTGTTCAAGTCCCAATAACCTCTATTGTTCTCATTTGCTTATATAATAGATAGTAAGCTTATTATAGTGAATATGCACATGTTCAACATACTTATTATATGTGGAATACCTTCTGCCACTATCTAGCATATCTGCATATGAAAATATGCACTTTAATAACTAGGCTAGCACTACCAACATGGCACTTGGAGTTTACAGACCCTCTTGATGCTACCAAAGAGATCGCAAACTAAGTCCCTGCTCATATTCCAAAACTCTGCCTCACTAATTAAGCACTTCAGTCATATATCTAAGTAATGCACGCAGATGGTATAAACAGGTCATAGATCTAACCTAGAACATGCGGAACAGCTTAAGCTAATCAAACATTTCATCTAAACAGTACTTCATGTTTCTTAAGTTGGGTAGATACCTAACTGGGAGCCCTACTCTCCAAAGACAATGCTATTAAACAAGGGTTACAATCATCACGGTAAGCCCCTTTAACATCAAACTTTCCTACTCAAGTTTTTGCATTGTGAGTTATACTGCAAAGTCATAGATGCAAAGATGAACAAAAAGGAATATAACAGGCAGTAGAGTCATAAGCACAACAAATGGATGAAAGAACAAACATGTTTCACATAAAATTCTGTTGCAATAAGAGTAATTCAAACAAATATGAAATGAAGAGTAACTTTAGCATGTAATACTAAACACTTCATAAAGAATAGCATTAAGGAAACAAGTACTTACCATGAACCACCTTTGCAGGTTCATCCTTTGCATCCAGTGCACAAGCATACCTCTGCCCCTTATACCAAACCAGTTGCTGTGGTTTGGGAGCATATGAACCACCATTGGGCAAATTAATGTAGAACCCAATAACATCTCCTTCTTTATAGCCCTCATCCCCATACTTCTCCCTCAGAGCCTTGTCCCCCTTACTCCCATCAACATCCCTGTATCCGAAACTGTTGGCGTCGTAACCAACTGGAGCCTGCAAGTCCCCTTTATCGGTGGACCATCCGAGACGGGTATGCCCGGTTTCCCCCAACTTCACCACCCTAATTTCGAAGTACCATGCTCCTTCCACAACCCCTCTGGTGGCCCTCACCATTCTATACCCCTTGGTGCTCCCTGCACTCAATCTGTCTTCACTCAGCTCCACTTTCTCCGCCTTGTAGCCCTTGGACAAGCAAATTGCCATGTCAGGGCCGTCGTCCGTCTTGTCGGGGAATCTAGGAACTGGGGTGATCAAGACAGTCTCCTCGGCGGGGGTGATGGGGGTGTTACTACCCTTGCTCTTCTTCTTCCCTTTACGGGTGGATTTGGTGACCCAAACATTGCTGTTCTTCTTCTTCGTTTTCTTCACAATT
>JAYMTA010006931.1:0-10004 GCA_036897625.1 Pelargonium cotyledonis
AATTATTTTTATTCAAAAAAATTCCACATCAGCATTTTTAACGGTGATTTGGACGGAACCTAACGGCAAGGACTAATGGAGTTCACTTTTTGATAGTAAAGAGACTAATTCGATACATTCCTGATAGTAGAGGGACCACTGGAGTAAATTATTCACTATAAATCGAACTTATTTGATAAGTTGTTCAATAAGTATGCTAAGCCGATAGCTTTTAAATTTATTAACCGACTTAATCACAGTCTCGAATTAATTAATATCACACATATACATATAAGATTAGAGTGTAGTTCCAGTAAACCGTCTTTCATATTTTGATATAGAGATCATCACAAAATGTAAATTAAATACAAAAGAGTGCTGAATTTTTGGACCATCTTTTTGATCTCAACATGGTCCAAGCAAAATGTAGATGGAAATTCTTTAATATTATAGAAGTAAATTGAAGAATTGAGAACAAGGGTTGTGGTTAGATCTTGACATTCACCAAATCAAATGGCCTCCCAACTGAAAATTAATTAGTTGGTGGGCCATGCTATACATAGTATATAGTATATACAAAAAAACCTCCTTCAAATCAAAAACCTCCAACTGTGTGAGTAAGAAGAGATTTCAGGATCGATCCCTACTCAATATATTTTTAGTGGTGGTGATGTAAGAAAGTACTTTGGTGCGGTAAGATGTCAAAAGCACTAGGCTAGGGTTAAGAGTCAAAGTCTCTTTCCTGAACACTATTTCCTTGCTCGAGCTTGTATATATATGTTTTGAAAATGTTTCTTATGCCGTTGCAAGATAGGATTTCGGTACCTTTCTGTATAAAAAAAAAATAAAAAACCAATGAGTTGTTAGTAAATACTTTGAATTATTCTGCATAATTCACATTATCCACCTCATCTACTCTATACTTTATTATTAGTTAATTAGGTCCCTGACCTAATACTTTAAATATTGATTCTTCAATGCTTGTAATAAAATATCCACACATTCCTAAAATTCAGCAAAAAAAAAAATGGAGAGTTAAAAGGAAAATTAATTGCTCAAATGTGTAAGTATAGTGCATGGAAGAGTCAAAAAGAAGAAGAAGAAGAAGAATCTTCAAGAGTGAAAAACAAAAAATGGTCTCACTTGAAGAAGGCTTGGCCTACAAATGGGTGGTTGGTTAATTTGACAATTCATCATCTTCTCAAATATCTATCTTCTTCACTACACTGCCATGTCCTCTCTTCTGCAACTCCTTCTTCTCTGCTCTCTCCTAGTAATTACTACCTGCTCATCATCCTCCACTGCATCAAATCAAGCTCCCAAGGTACATAAAAATCAAAACTTGGAACTGGGTTTCAATCCATTTTTGCATATCTTGATCCATTCTCATTTGGGTCTTTTAAATCTTTTTTTTCCAGCATTATGTGGTCTATATGGGAAGTGCTTCATCAAATGGTGATGGTGATCAAGAATCAGCTCATTTGCAGCTACTGTCCTCAGTTGTTCCAAGGTATCATGTTAATTAATTAATTATGATCATGGATCATGGATCATGATCATCATTGAATTGATTAAAGTTCACAATTTAATGGGTTTTTTTTTTCATTTATGTTCTTGATCATTACTAGTAAAGAGAGTGAGAGGATTTCTCTGATCCACCATTACAATCATGCTGTCAAAGGGTTCTCTGCTATGCTAACAGAAGATGAAGCTTCTGCATTATCTGGTAATTTCTGTTAATTGATTCTTGAGTAGGAAATTTTTTTTTATAAGCGACGGCATACAAGTAAACAATAGTGTTTAGAAAAGAGACTATTTCTCTTAATCCTAATCTAGAGTTTTTGGCACATTATTGCACCAAATTGGTCAATTACACCACCACCACCAAGAATGTCTTGGGTGGGAATTAATCTTGAGACCTCCTCCCACTCACAAAGTTGCATTAACCAACTGTGACACCCTTAGTGGTTCTTAGTAGGAAATGACATTTGTAGACCTAAACATCATTGAATACATCAAGGAGCAAGAAGGGTAAAGTTGTAATTTGACATGAAGAGGGTTGTGTCCATTTGAATATATATATATACACAGCTATAATTAATAGTAAATACATATTGGGTCCAAGTTAGTAAATAGGGGAATGCTTTTCCTATGGTTTCAGTCCATGTTTTTTTTTATTAGTTGGGAGGTCAATATCATATCAATTACAGATGTATACTTTTACTTTTTAATTCCTTGGCTTCCTCTTTTTGGGTTGGATCAATTCATTTCACTCCTAATTTGCTTAAATTAGATGCAGTTGCTAAGAAATTAATAATTTTATTTGTAAGTTCAAATTGAATTCTCTTGGTACCTTTCAGTAAATGATCAATACAGAAATATTACCGAAACATGTTGAGTAAAGCGGTTGATACGTTTTGAATTTTCTTTGAGATCCCAGTTCAAGCCTCCATGCCGACGGTATGGTATGAGATTTATGAGGTTTAGAAAAACTAACAACTAACAACCCTCTCCATTAAGGGGGTGAAAAACACTGGCCTTTATAGGCATGCTGTCCCGTCGGTTATAAAAAAACCCAATAAATCTGGATTGAATCTATCAATGGATTGATAAACATATTAGATTTGATTTCTAAGACATTATAATGGGTCATTTTGATGGAAATTGGTCTAAGAGGCAACTTTTAAACAATACTTTTTTGTACTACAAAAATGGTTGATGAATGTGTAATTTTTGAAAAAAAGCAGGGCATGATGAGATAGTTTCAGTGTTCCCTGATCCGGTTCTTGAGCTGCACACAACTCGTTCATGGGACTTTTTGGAAGCAGACTCAACAGGCAATTTTGGGAAGAGGTCTTCTAATCCTCTTAGATATCAGCAACATTTTGCTTCCACTGATGTCATTATTGGAATGATAGACACTGGTAATTACTAATTACTACTACCCTTTTATTTCGTTTTTTTTTCGGTTTATATTATAGAGTTTCTAAGCGGGCTCGCACACTCGCGGTTGACATCTTACAGTTAAAGCCTTCACCTCTCTCATGAATGTGTTGAGCGGGAATCAAACGCAAACGCTCTTCCCACTCACGCAGTCTGTGTTGCCAACTGCGTCACTATACCCTTGAGTTTTAGTTCATTCTTTTTAAAACTATATTTGATGCATTGCTAATCATAATCAGTGATCCTAGTTAACTTTCATAATTATTATTAAACCCATTATGTGTGTATATGTGTATGTCTTGTCACTATATAGTTGTAGGAATTGTGTTAGCTAGCCCTACCAACAATGTCATGTCTAATGCTGTGATGATGGTTATGACAAGAGCTGCATGTGGCTTATTCAATCAAAACAGTCTCATGTTACTGTCAATATAAGACATGACCTAAATCTGAAATAGTCAGTGCAGTATGTTTTCTCTTTTACTACTTCTTGTAACGAATTCGAGGAATACTAACTTATTACGAAGATTCTATTGATAATTCAAACATAATTAACTTTTCAAAAATGAAATAAGACATTTGTCTCGTGACAAAAATGTAAATGAAACTGAACATGTGATGGAGATTAGTACTTCATTCCTCTCAAAATTAGTAACTTCCTGAAAATTGAAATAAGAGACTTATTGAGACGAAAATACATGTAAAATATGGTAAGTAAAAAACTATACAAGGGTGTGATAAATGGTATTAGTTGGGTGGAGTGGAGGGCCTCAAGGAAGACAACAACCACATGCAAGTGCAGCTTCATCATGTGCTGTACTGCACGTGATCCTATGATCATTCCATACTTACCACTTTTAATTTGTACTGCACATGATCCTATGATCATTCCATACTTTTAATGTTCTTGACTCAAATCACATTTACTTGTGTTTTTGTTTGTGGAAGGTATATGGCCAGAATCACCAAGTTTTAATGACAAGGGAATGGGAAAAATTCCTTCCAGATGGAAAGGAGTGTGCATGGAAGGTTCAGATTTTAAGAAAATAAACTGTAACAGGTAACAAATTTCCCACCAAATTCTAGCTACCATTTCACTTAAAAATTTCCTAACAAAAAACCATTATGTTGTAGGAAGCTGATAGGTGCAAGATACTACAAAATGCAAACATTTCCTAGTGGTGACATCAACAAGACTAGACATGACAAACCTGGTGGCTCTCCAAGGGACACTGTTGGCCATGGGACTCACACATCATCCATTGCTGCTGGTGTACCTGTTCCCAATACCAGCTACTATGGCCTGGCGACAGGCACGGCCAGAGGCGGCTCCCCGTTGGCCAGGATAGCCGCCTACAAGGCCTGCTCTGAAGACGGCTGCTCCGGCGCCACTGTCCTCAAGGCCATTGATGATGCTATCAAGGATGGAGTTGACATTATCTCAATCTCTATTGGCATGAGCTCTCTGCTTGAAGCTGATTACTTGCAGGATCCTATTTCCATTGGAGCATTTCATGCAGAGCAAAATGGTGTTCTTGTGGTCTGCTCTGGTGGGAATGATGGTCCTGATCCTCACACAGTTGTCAATTCTGCTCCATGGATTTTCACTGTTGCAGCTTCTAATATTGACAGACATTTTCAATCAACACTGGTTCTCGGAAATGGGAAAATTTTTCAGGTACTAAATTTAGATTCATACCAGGCTTTTAGATCATTTGTTTGACATGTTTCTTTGTCTGCCGCGTAGGGGTCTGCAATAAACTTCTCAAACTTGAAGAGATCAGAGACATATCAACTCACATTTGGAGAGAATGTTGCTTCTGCTTACACTCCTGCGTCTGAAGCAAGGTATTGCTCTGTCAAATTCAACAATGTGGTACAACTTTTACATGACAGTCACTACTCATGAGTAAGGCGCATTTTGTACCCGAATGCAGCAACTGCTATCCGGGATCACTTGACTCAAAGAAAGCAGCCGGAAAGATTGTTGTTTGTGTTAACACTGATCCTACCCTAACAAGGCAAATCAAGAAACTAGTTGTGGAAGATGCCAAGGCAAAAGGTATGATTTTGATCCAATACGAAAGGTTAGATGATCCTTACGTGTCGGGTTCCTTTCCATTTGCACAAGTTAGAGAGGCAGTGGGGCTTCAGATTCTCAAGTACATCAATTCAACCAAGTATGCATATCACAAACATTAACATTTATGTCATATATATGCAATGACTTGAATAAATCAGCAAATCTTTATCTTAAAGTCTACATACCTTAATCACAGGAAACCAACGGCAACTATCCTTCCAACAGTTGAAATTCCAAGATACAAGCCAGCACCAACTGTTGCGTACTTCTCATCCAGAGGTCCTGGAGGACTAACAGAAAGCATTCTCAAGGTTAGTCTCTTTAAGAGCATATATATGTCATATATCTATACACATTACACACTGTATCTTTAACAACTAAGATCACTTTACAGCCTGATATAATGGCTCCAGGAGTGGCCATTTTAGCTGCAATGATCAGACCCAAGAAAGATACAGGTGTTAGTGCTCCAAATGGGGAGAAACCATCTCAATTTGACTTTAAGTCTGGAACATCAATGGCCTGTCCTCATGTAACTGGTGCAGCAGCATTTATTAAATCCGTGCACCAAAAATGGAGCTTGTCCATGATCAAATCAGCACTCATGACAACAGGTTTAAGATTTGGGGTTTTCGTATTTACCATATAAGCTAAAATGATCATGGTCTTAACTCTTGAGCTGCTACTAATTACTTACTATCTATTAAATTTTTCACATGCAGCAAAGACATCTAACAATTTGAAGAAACCTCTAACAAACAGCTCGAATCGCATAGCAAACCCGCATGATATGGGGGTTGGAGAAATCAACCCATTCCAGGCTCTAAACCCAGGATTAGTTTATGAAACTACAACAAACGATTACATGCAATTACTTTGTTATCATGGCTACTCAGACAAGATAATAAGATCCATGACAAAGACAAACTTTGTCTGCCCCAAGAAATCTTCCGACGAACTCATTTCCAACATAAACTACCCATCCATCTCGATAAGCAATCTTGTTCGACATAGTTCTACAACACAGACAGTCAAAAGAACTTTGACAAATGTGGGATCTCCAAATGCCACATACATTGCTTTGGTAGAATCACCAGCGGGGTTGGTGGTCAAGGTAAAGCCAAGAAAGCTTGTTTATGTGGAGGGCACAGCAAAACAACCGTTCATGGTCTCATTCTCCGGTGGGGAAGCTACCACTGGCTACAAATATGGGTCCATAACATGGTCTGATGGCAGACACCATGTTCGTACTCAATATGCAGTAAATGTTTCATAGTGCCGTGATAGCAAAACAACGCACAGAGTCGAGAGAACCCTTTTCACAATGTTTCAATAATAACAATACCATGATTTTTTTTAGCAATATAAGATGTGTTTGAGATCAACCCGACAGTAAATACAAAATTTAAAATTCAAAGAAACATGCAAAAATGGAACAAAACTTAAGAAACTAGCTTCTGTTTCGAAAGCTAATAACAAATTTATGCATAAAATTCTTAGTACCTAAATTAATTTTTTTTAGCATTATAAGATTCTAGATTGAGATCTCATGCAATGCACGGTGAAATACAATAGTAATAATTTATTATTTACTTCATTTTCCTCTTCACGTTTATATGATTTTAAAGAAAATGGTATATAAATAGTTAAAATCTTGAGAAAAAAAGGAGGTATGAGACTCTGAGAATTTGATATGGATATGGATGATAAAAAAAAACAATAGAAGTATAAGAAAGTGTTAAATAAATTAGTTAGTTCGTTATACAAAAACAAAAACAACATATACACTAAATGTACCAAACCAGTGCCAAAAGTCCAAATTAAAACATACAAGTCAAAAACCCCAATTCCGTCAGTTTCTTTATTAAGTGGTCTAACGTGAAATTTAAAATAAAATAAATAATTTTTTTTGTTAATAGTTCTGGAGACCTGAGAAAAATGTGAGTCGTTTTTTTCTTTCACTAAATTTGGTGTCTCAATAGATCTTCGACGTGAGTGTGTGTATATTGGGACTTATGTGCACGCTTCATGACATAAACTATTATATAGGACACTATAATCCATACTGGATCAACTAGTAACTAGTAAGCGGTTGTTCCAGTTTAACCTGAGGACTCGAGTTCGAGTCTCAGGGAATGCAGCTGCATTAAAACTTGGTAGAGATAGTTTTGTCGCCCTTGTGGTTCTGCCCGGCTCGAATGAGGATTAGTCTGGATGTGGTAGAACACCTTAAAGGTGCCAACCTCGAGTTATGTGAGAATTGAATTACATAATTCCACCCTTTATTAAGTAGTATATTAACTATGCGTGCAAACATTATAATTTTATTGTTAGGGTACCATTGTTGTTTGTCAGATATTGAACAAAATTAAATGGCTATGTTTCTCTCAGGAGTAGAAGATGACAACAAAAACATAAATACGATTACCCAATAGTGAAGTAAATAAATAAGGAGTTCCACTAACAAATAAACATGTTGGGGATGTCTTTATCTTACTCATTATATTACTGATACAAAATTACTGTAACTAAGAATTCAATAGACCCTTCAAAAAAAAAAGAACAAAAGAATTCCAATAGAGTTCTGCTTAAATCTGTTGAATAAGTAGTGCATGTTATTTATACAACAACTTTTAGCTTTTCTTTATTGCTAATTTGCACTACCAAAAAACTGTCCATAGCTATAACACAATGTTGTAGCAATTTTGTAGCAAAATGTATGAAACAGATTTGCAACATGTTTGCTATTCCAGAAAAAACTCTTGTTGGAAATTTCATGTTGTAGCTATCTTTCAGCGATCTTGACCTATATAGCTACAACATTTAAAATAATTTAAAGTAAATGTTACTAAGTTAGTGCTATTCATATACTGCTATTTGGAACAATGCCAATGAAATCACAGGCATTAGCAAAATACTCAATCTTAAGAGTCAACTATAAGGACTTCAAAAACAGAAAACTTAACAGAAAGGAAGACATTGACAGTGAATTAAACAATTATAAGTCCATAACATTTGAGTGCTTGAAGCCATAACAGAGCAATATAAGGAAGCAGTAACACACAACCATTGCAGAGAATATCAGAAACTAGTTTTATTTCAAAAATACTCATCAAAACTTTTTATATTGATCAAATTCTGTCTAAGATAAACAAGAATCTACCTTTAATTCCTATATATGAACAGAATCAGTGAGGGAGGGTGTGATCCAAACAGCCTCCCCAAGGGCATCTCCATCCTCCCCAGGACAGAAAGCCATCCCATAATCCAAAACCCCTTGGCCATACCGCAAGTGTTGGACGGTTCCATCCTCCCTATCAAAGACTGCTATTTCATGAAACACCACAGGAAATTTTTTCATCCGATTTGCATAATAAATGCAATTTGCTCTGCAACCATCTGGAGGTGGAGACAGTGAAACAGAGTAATTTTCACCCACAAACAGACAACTCCCATCCAAATTCGACCATCACACCCAATTTCCACTACTCTCATCAAACTCAGAAACACTCGTCTTACAGTTACTAACCAGGAGGAGCTTCCCAGAGGAACCCACAAGATATTTGTGCCCACTGTCCCTATACCTGTACCAGTCTAATTTTCCGTCCCCTTTCTTGATCCGATCCACAGTCACCGATTTGCAGGAAAATCCAATCCTCACAACACACCCGTTCAGGCTCAGAGCGTAAAATCGACCCTCGTAGTGCATCAAATCAACAAACCCCTCAAATCCACAGTAAGGGTTGCCTCCGTCTCCGCCATCAATGTCCGGGTGCGGAATTTTGCTCCACCTCTCGTCCCCAATCCTGAAATACACCAATTTCCTCTTCACTGTTCCTTGAATCGCCATGACGACGCAGGACGGGTCGGTAGGGCTCGACGACATGACGAATTTTCGAATCGAGAGGGAGCAAAATCCGAGGCTGGAGAGGGGGATCTCGGTCCCGGAAAGGGGTTGAAGAGGAAGAGAGTGGAGTCCTCATAGGCTATAAAGAGCCAGCTTTTGTAGGCTCCGATGAAGAAGTGAACGTCGTGGATGTGGTCAGGGAGGTCGAGGAGGTGTAGGTTTTGGTAGGGGAGGGTTAGGAGGCAGTACCTAGTCTTTTGATCGGGGCGCTTGTAGCTGAACCTGCTGGTTCTTGGAATCGGGGTGGTGGGGAAGAGGAGGCAAGGGGTCTGAATCTGCAGCAGCTTCTCGCGGGACCTCTGGCTCCACTCTTCCATGGCGGTGGTGGAGATTCAGGGACTAGGGTTAGGGTTTATGTGGATCAAAAGAACAGAGTCTGTAAATTGGAGTGTGAGAGTATTTATAGGTTCGCAATCATACACGTACTGTAATTAATACTCACTCCGTCCCCAAAATGAGTCTCTTGTTCTCATTTTTTGTAAAAATTAAGAATTATTAGATAATATAGTGTGTTTTCAATATTACCCTCACTTTTTCACCTACACCCCATGTGCATAAGTGATAAGGTTAATATGAGAAAAATATTAATATAATAACCTAAAAATAGAAACAAGACGCTAATTTTGGGATAAAACTTTTTTACAAACAAGACACTCATTTTGGGACGGAGTGAGTAATAAATTATAAATAGTAAAAGTCAAGTCATCGAATTGACCTATGGTTAGAACGTTCCTTTTGTGTTCCAGCTCCTATTTTGGAGGTTCCCTTTTGTAGGGTTTAGGTTTGCGGTTAGTGTGTTGTGACAGTGATACTGCCAGTAGTTCTGCGGTGGGGTAGAGTGGTGTCGAGATTTGAACAGGAGGAAAAGGGCGTGGGTTTTTCAAAAGGGAGTGGCGTCTGGAGGGTGTGAAAGAGTGGGGGTGGTAGGAGGCCATCGGGCTCAGGGTTACCGGCGGTGTCAGACGAAGGCAAAGGTGGAGCGGAGTTGTAGGCCGGTGCGAACAGCTGGTCTTTGGGACGAAGGTCTGTTTCCGAGAGCAGATTCATTAATGGCGGCCTATCTAATCGGAACAGGGGGCGAGCCCAGTGGCC
>JAYMTA010006932.1:0-10004 GCA_036897625.1 Pelargonium cotyledonis
TCGAAACGGGTCTTGCGGATGCGATTTTCTTAAAGGATCTGAATACGGACTTGGCGATGGTTACTATGTTTGAGACGGCGATTCGCTACTTCCACGGGACAAGTACATAAACCCAAACAGGTTACCTATGGCAACCGTGTTGCATGATCCTGCGGGAACATGACACGTTTTACATGTTAACTGAATGAGTCGGGTTGATACAAAGTAAAAATAATTTAACATATTATGCACGGTAGAACCATCGAGTTTGGTATGACTCGAACAAATATGTTTGACATATTGTTATGATTAATTTATAATTATATCATGAAGTGCTCACGTTGGATGGGACATACGCGTCACAACACGACTAGTTATTTGTATGTGTGTGCTTTGGCTCTATTTCTGCTAAAGTTAGCAAATCGGTCGGGTTCAAATCATTGAATCCTAGCTCGAGACTAGTTTTAGGTTGTGTTTCATGTTTTAGGCATAAAATAAGTTGTATTCCGCGAATTACCCTGACTCAAACATTAGTCAAGTCGAGTAAAAGTGAGTTGAGTGTCAAATAGTTAAGAATTCAAATTCAAACTGTCAACTCTAAATTCTGTCTATTTCAATATTCAACTGCTAGACCATACGACAAATGAAACGTACCGAACTTGGGTATGGCTTTAGTCATAAGTGCTTTAATGTTGAGTTTGTTAATAACATATGTGATTTGGTTTTCGCTTTCATAGTGAGATATGTGGAAATGTATGTGTTTGCTAAGTTCGTGTTCAAATAAGAAAAAATGAGAGTAGAAAAGTTAAAGATATTTTAAAATTACGAAATAAAGTATTTGTGTTCAAGTGTATATCTTGATGTTGAAGGTAGTTATATTTTTGTCTTCATATAAGGTTTGATTTTGTTTATTTATCAACAACACGGTACTTCAATAAAAAAAATATCGAGAAAGAGAAAAGACTCATATCAAGTTATATAAAAGAACAATATCAACTAAGGACCGCCCGCAAAGCAGCGAGTGAGGCCGACCAATTATGAGCGTTATAGAAACTCGATTGCCATGAAACATTTGGAGGAGGATAACGACCGAAACAGAAAGTTTGAGAACCAAAATATAACATTTTTAGTGGAAAGTACTTTCTTATTTGTATGATGGATATTTTTTGGCGTGTCTAGAATAGCTTATCCGTGTAACCAAACAGAAGCTGTGAAATCAGAAAAACCCTAGCAGCTCAGATGTTCCTATATAAGCAAACTGAGAACCAGAAATGGAGCTTTAACAGCAAGCCAAAATGCAGATCTTCGTCAAGACCTTGACTGGTAAGACCATCACCCTCGAGGTCGAGTCCAGCGACACCATCGACAATGTCAAGGCCAAGATCCAGGACAAGGAAGGTTCGTATCTCTATATCTCAATCGATCGATTTCAATTTATTTTATCTTTTTTTGTTGGGATTTGTGATTTCATGTTGGTTTGTTGGGTTTTTGTAGGGATTCCACCGGACCAGCAGAGGCTGATCTTTGCCGGGAAGCAGCTCGAGGATGGTCGCACTCTCGCGGACTATAACATCCAGAAAGGTTAGGTTTTTACTTGTGAATATTCTCTTTTTTGTTTGTTTTCCTGGAAATGTAGTGAAAGGATTGAATTTGGCGTATTGGGTTTAGTTTGAAGTGTATTGAGTTTGTGTTGCTGATTTGATTTATAAGAATTGAAGAAAATGGATTGGATGGGTCTTAGTTTCTGGAGTTATGTCATGGGAATTTTAAGAATTTCACTGGTCTGTTTGAAATGTATTAGGTTTATACTGTTCATGGAATTTCTAATTTTCTGCTGGTATTTCTGGAAAGTAATTGACGTGAATGAAGTCGGCTTTTGGGTTTTGTTTGAAGAGTATTGTTCTTTTTTTCGCTGGCTATTTGTTTTCTCTTAATTGAAAAATATGTATTGATGGGTATCTGTTTATACCCTTGATTCAAGGGTAAATTAAAAGTATTTCACTAGGTTGTTTATAAAAGGATGATTTTTCTGTTTTTTCCAGTAACTAATTGTTAAAAGGTAATATTGATTGTTCTTAGTTTATGTTATTTAGTAATGTGTAATCAAAAGGCACTCTATTCTCATTGTTTGGAATTTTGTGTTTGGGGGTTTGCCTTTTATGAGAGTGAAGAAGCAGAATTTGATTATTGTGGTTAATTGTTCTGTTTACCCACGTGTAATCAAAACCTTTTCATTTTGCATTGTTTGGTAATTTGAGTTTGTGGGTTTACCTTGCATGAGAGGTAAGAACAGAATTTGATTATTGTGTTTTATGTTTTGAAATTTCTGTTACTTGTAAATGTTTATTGATTTATTTGTTGGAGTGTTAGGATTCTTATTTATACTACTCTGATAACTTAATGTTTTTCTTGGAAATTGTGTTTCAGCTTATTGACTTTAGTATACTTGTAATTGTGCAGAATCAACCCTCCATTTGGTTTTGAGGCTTCGTGGTGGTATCATTGAGCCTTCTCTTATGCAACTGGCCAGGAAGTATAACCAAGAAAAGACCATCTGCCGCAAGTAAGTTATTAATTGTGACATTTTCCTTAGTTTCAAACTAGGAGATAAACTTTGCTACTTTCCATTTTATTTGATCATATGTTCTTTAAAGCCAATCAAATGTACTTATTGCTGATGTGTTTGGTTTACCTGTTTATCATTGAATCCACTTGTGTTTGATTTTCCCGTTTTTTTTTTGTTGACCAACACAATGCTCAACATGGTAATTTATACTTTAATAGTATGATAGTACAGATTTTAGGAAAACTTTGTGTCTTAGACTCTTAGGTAGCCTTTGTTTTAAACCATTTGGAATGGGAATAAGAATAAAATCATAATCAAAACTTGAATTTTTTTCCAATCTAATGTACTACCAGTATCGGATTTTATATACTTCTTAGACTCTTGCTTCATTCTATTGTGCTTCATAGTCCTATAATTTAAACATGCTCTTTTGATGCATGGTCCTTTTGTCTCATTCTTCAGTATACAGTAGTAAATCACAGTGGATTTAGGCTGGCTTTTGCAATCTCAAGACATGTTGATTTTCGTTTTTTTATTAATGTTATGCTAACGGTCATATCTCTCTCTTACAGATGCTATGCACGTCTCCACCCACGTGCTGTCAACTGCAGGAAGAAGAAGTGCGGTCACAGCAACCAGGTTTGCTTCTTTCACCTAGTGTATGTGTGATTTGTTCTACCATCTTAATGAATTGTCTATTTACATCGTTTTCTTGAACTGCAGTTGAGGCCGAAGAAGAAGATCAAGTAGACGACCTCATTTCAGCCATGTGTTTTGCGTAGTTGTTGCTCTGTGGAACCGATCTCTGTGGAGTTCTATGGCTGCGTATGGCATATGGGAGTAGTCTTCTAGTGAAATACTAGTATCTATTTTGATCTTTGAACTATGTTTAGTTTGTTTTGAAGAGTTGGAACAATGAAGATTTTGTCATGGAGTTGTATTATCATTTTGTTTTGAATATGCATAAACAAAGTTTCATTTCAGTTCATTTAACTGTCATAAGATATTGAATTGTTTTTTAACCTACCATGTAGTAGCTTGAGTTACAATAATTAAAACTGGAAAATAGGTGGTGGTTGAGCCTTTGTGTCCAGTTTGTGGCAAGGAGATTGAGTCTATGGTGCTTGCTTTGTTGTCATGTGAGGAGGTTGTGGAAGTGTGGCGGAGGGTGGGGCTTGGATACTGGAGTTGGAGTTTATGGAGAAGAATGAACATGATGGTGTGGGAGAGAAGAAAGGAGGGGACTGGGTTTGTGTGGAAGGTGGCTATGGACACCAAATCCGGGTGGGTGGAGGCTTGAAATTTGGATGTGATTTCTGGGTTGGGTCCTGCTGGTGGCGGTGGAGTTGTTAGCTGGGGAGTATGGCGGAAGCCGGTGGTTTCGTGAAGCTTAATGTGGATGGAGCTACGTTTCGTGATGATGGTTTCGGTGTGGGTTGGGTTGGGAGGAGTTTTCTCTGTTTCGGTTGTGGAGGTGATGGCGGTCCGAGAAGCTTAGCTTTGTCGTGGACGAAAGGGAAAGGCCGAAAGTGTGTGGAAGTGGAGGGTGATTCTTAGAAAGTCATGTTGGACCTCGCGGTAGGGTCCGAGATGCCAAATGTTTATGAAATGTTAGTGATTGCTTATGTCTTGTTTTTATTTTTGAGAAGGTTACGTTCTCTTTTGTTTGTCGATCCACGAACGTAGTTGCCCATACTCTAGCTCGGACTGCTACCTCATTGGTTGGTCGTTGTACTTGGGATGCGCCGGATTGTCCACTGTTGTTGAGTAATGATTTAATATATTGTTGTTTTATGTTTAAAAAAAAAGAAGGAAAATAACTGGAAAATAGGTGGTTAAGAGTTGATTAATCTTAAATCATGGGAAACAAAATGAAAATAAAATAATCTGTGATGTGTGAAAGTAGCAATTGGGACCAAAATTGTAGTGAATTGGTGTAAAAACTCAAAATTATGGAGGGACCAGATTAGAAAAATCCAAATATGTGAAGGGCAAAACTGGAAACAAAAAATAAAAATGACAGCTGTGGGATTTGAACCCACGCCCTTTCGGACCAGAGCCTAAATCTGGCGCCTTAGACCACTCGGCCAAACTATCATATATTTACCTTTTCTCATTTATTAAATAAATCATAAATTCTTATCAATACTTACGGTGGTTCCATTAACAAACTAGTAGTGATATTTTATTTTCAACATGTTCTTATTATTGGTGTTAACGACCACTACATGAATTCATAGGTTTTGCGGTGATGAAACTACCATGACTAGATTTTCGACATAATCAATTATGTCGAAAACTCACTACAAAAGTAATTTTGCAAGAGAAAGTTCTTCATATAACCTAAAAATTCATACATTGGTCGATCATGTGAAACTTCTGTTGTATCGTGGAAACTTCAAGTCTTCATTTTCTACAAGGAGAAATAAAAAAAGCTTTGACATGTTGTGTAATTTCTACTATTGGAGAGGTAGGTTTGCTCAAAAATCAAACATTTTGAGACAAACCTATTACCCCAACACCTATTTTCACAAAACCCATTTGCCAATTTGTCCAAAATGTGAAAAAAAGAATTGGGTGTGAGAACAATCCAAAGTTGGTATTAGAGTGGTCCCTATGCCCCCACCATGAATGCTTTAGGTGATTAGGTATATAAAATTCTTTGTATGATTAATTTCCCTTATAAGAAATAAATCGTGTGGTGTTTCTAAATTGGTTTGTTTAGCCAAAATAGTTTGTGATTGAAGTTTAAGGCACATTGCAATAGAGTACGCAAATAATGTGAACTCATCATTAATGGGATATAAAAGGGCGGTCCAATACGAGTAATTGTGGTTGAATGAATTGAATCGGAATAATAAGTGGGCAAATCAAAACTTTGAACTTAATAACTTGATCAAAATTATTTTCAAATATTGAAGTTGTCATGTCATTAGGCGTTTTGGTTTGTCGGAATGCTCTAATCAGTAGTCCATTTTTCAGCAAGACAATTTCCTAATTCAAGTTCATCAACTTCTATGAGTCCTAATTCCTAATCTCCCAACACTACCCAACACGTTTTTCACGTTTCTAGAGTTAATTTGCGATTATACTCCTACGTATGCGCATTTGACGTGTCGTGCATGTCACATTACGACTAGTTAAACACTCATGCATGTTTTTAAGGCCCAACATGATTACTAAACATAGTTCATCAACACAACCACGACACAATTACAAAACGTTAGAGCGCAAACACAATAATTTTGCGTCGTATGTCGTGTGACGGCACAAATTGTCAACTCTAATATCCCGACATGCATTTCATGATAATTTCCAAAACATTTATACAAGCTCAATGTTGTTGAAACTACCAACTAATCATATACCTTTTTTTTTTCAAGTCCAAATATTCCACCAATGCAAGTTTCCTGATGGTTGGTCTATTAAACCTCCTGATGATGATTCCAAGTTGCACAACTTTTCAAGAGATCCCAAGGAACAATCTGTGTTCAAAACATCTTCTCCAACAACATTGTTTTTGCTTCTAATCATATGTTCTTGTGATGACAATCCTCTCTTCTCCAATCCTTCACTTACAACAATTGGCTTTGTTTTACAGCTTGGCTTGGCTTCTCCTATGCAATTTCCTTCCAAATTCTTCTTGTTTCTCTCACTTTCTTGCCTTTTTTCTAGCATTTCACTCAACTTTTGCAACTGAAAAAAATAAAAAGAAAAAGAAAAGGAGATTAATTTATAATACAACATGTGTCGTGTTGAACACAAACGCGGCACGTTTTGCAAGTTTAACACGGCAACTAATTAATGGGTTGTGATGACACAAACACGAACTAATTAACACACTTTAATATGCATGATAGCACAATTAGAATTAGTTTATAGTTATACACACACTTAACGGTGCGTTTTGCGCTTGCCGTGTGTGTCACAAAACGGCTAATTAATTGTGCTCGCATCTTTTGGAAGCTAACACACGGCACGTTTATGACTAGACACGGTAACTAAAGGACATGACATGTTTATAACCACAAACACGATAAATTAACCCGATAACTAAACCGGTCGTGTTTGACACGAACACAACCTAACATATTTTACATGGCAGTACTAACACGTTTGGCACGTTAACAAGACAATCAACAACTATACCCTTAAGTGTGACGTGCGTATCATATGTGACACAACACGACTAACTATCATGTTTGCATCTACTAGATGCCCAACATGAACACACAAACACAATCACAACATCTGTGAGCTCAAACACGCTAATTTCCATTCGAGCGTCTCGTTAGGACGCAAATTGTCAGCTCTAGAAACAACACACACATGTCTAACTTTAGAGGGTGGTCCAAAACAATACCTGCATCATCAAAGATTGCTTCTCCTTGACCAAGAACTCAAACTGAGAAGCCAAGTGATCATAGCTGGCTTTGAGCACCTTGTACTCTTGCTCTATTTGCTTAGACTTCCACCTAGCTCTCCTGTTTTGGAACCATATAGCTATTTGCCTTGGTTGAAGCCCTAGCTCTCTTGCTAGCTGCACCTTCTTTCTTGGCTCTAGCTTTGTCTCTGACTCAAATATGCTCTCCAATGACTTTATTTGCTCATCTGTGAACCTCTTCTTGTTCTTGTTGCTCTTGCTCTTCTTGCTCTTCTTTGCCTCCACAATACTATTGTTGTGGCTCATAACATAGTCATTATGATCCATTTTGGCTTCTTAAAGTTCATGAATAGGTGGTGCCTTGTGGGGATATATAGTTGATAATGTTACATGTGTGTGTGTGTGTATCTATGTGGTTGGTGCTTCATTTGAGGTTGATTGGGACAACATGTATGTGATTGAGTGATTGATGGTTTGTTTATCTGAACACACTAGGGTTTGGATTTCTTGTGGCACTCTCTATCTATACTTGTTGTGCACATTTCTATCTTCTTTGTTGTGTGTTCAAGATAGAATCATCTTCCTCTAGTTGCTTTTGTGCTTAAGTCTTGTTGCTTTAGTAGGAGTTGCAAGGGTGGGAGCCCGCTGCCCAACATGCTGGTGCACGAGACTCACACTGTTGTACCGTCGAGAGTTGGGGAGAAGTTGGGTACGTTTACTCGACTTGAATGAGAAAATAGACAGATTTTCGAAAAATCTCTAATGAATTGTTGAAATTACATGCAAACATGAGGAAAAAAATGTACTTTTAACTCTAGTTTGAATTTTACAATTTTCCATGCACTTTATCTTTCAAGAGTGGGAAAAAATGAAAACCCATTGGTACTTTTAGTCATGCTAAATCATTGGAGGACATATATTTGAGCATTATGTTTATATTTGGTGAAGCTTATTGTTTATCTCAACTTATAAGATAAAAAAGACAAACTTTTTTATTCTTAAACATGTTTCTTCTCATTAAAACCAACGGTATACTCGAGTTCAAAAAAAAAATATTTTTTTACCGTCAAAATACATACTAAAGCATGTTGAGTCAAACAGTTTAAACACTTTGATTTTTCTTTGAGATTTAGGGTTTTACCCTCATTGTCAACGGTATAGAGTGGAAAGAGTTATTCATATTGTGTAGTTCAACTTGTTAAAAAGAATGTGGGGTCATGAGCCAATAACTTTTACCCAAATTTGTACATAAAACTCGATACAAAAATTTACGAGTCCATAAAACAAATTAACCCGACCAACTTTTTGGTTGGGCTCAGGTCAATTGTTACTTGGTAAATTGTGAATCTGGTTGGTTAATTCCATACAAACTCGTATATTTTGCATGTAAAATCTGATCCTGACATGTGGTCCAAAATTCAATATCCGAAAAAATTAGCATCTCTTTTCAATTAGATTCAGATTAAGCCACAAACTCGAAGGAACGCCTTTTAAATTAGAATCAAATTAAAACTCTTCAATTATTTTCAAATCGATCCAAAACTCGAACTGTCATATCTACAGTAGTGTGTCCTAAGATATTTTAGGAACCATACATGCACGTCTATGAACATTATGGTAATATGAGTGAGAATATTTATGGTCTAACCTGTTCATCACTAATTCACTTACACCTCACCCAGACCAAAGTACAGCTCATTGTTTTGCTTTAATAATTAAATATGAAACATAAATTGAGAGAGAGAGTGGTGTTTGGTTCAAATCAATTGTTGTTTTTAGATGGGATTTGGATGATGGTGTCATTTACAAGTTACAATCAATAGTCACATAACAAACAAGAGCTTGATGGGACCAATTGGGGCAGCCTAATATTGACAAAATGATAAAGGGTGGGTTGTCTATTGTCGGATCATTGTGCGATCGATCAACTGAAATATTGTTACATCGTTAATTTACAAAAAATTAAGTTAATAAATGATTGCTTGAAATCTTATTAATAGTGATTCATGATCAAACTCAAGCTAACTCGGTAACTATATATCGAACTTAAATTGGTCAATGTTGTAGCACTGGACTAGAAGAAGCTTTTAATAAATTGGTTCGATTTTTGCAATAACTTAGTAATCATTTGAATAGTTATTCTTTTATATAGTTAAGTTTTGTTATTAATCAAATCGATCATTAAACGAAAGGTCCTCCTTATTTAACATATAACACATCAATTTTGACTCTTCCCTAAAAGCACGAATGCAACGAGATCACCATAACTGACTCGGTTTCTACTCAAATCTATTCATCGATCGAATCCCAACCCAACGGATCACATTTGTTCCTACTCATTTTACCAAAACATGAAAGCAACATGATCAATGTATCAACATTTAATAAAGGCAAAAAAAAAAAAAACTCTACTTTCTCTCTCCAACTTAGATCCTAATTAAATCAGTTAATTAGTCAAGTCTTAACCCAATAGGTCATATCAATTCCAACCCATTTCTCCAAAACACGAAATTATATCGTCATTAAATAAAACTAAGAACAAATTCCACTTTCGTTCTTCAGTTTGGCTTCTACTTAAATTAGTTCATTGATCGAGTCTTCACCTTATTAGTCATATTGGTTTCGACCCATTTTTCAAAAACACGAAAGCTGCAACATCAAGATCTCAACATTTTATAAAACCTAGAACCAATTCTACTTTCATTGTCCATTTTAGCTTCTAATCAAATCAATTAATCGATCGTTTCTTAACCTAACTAATAATACTAGTTCCAACCCATTTCCCAAAACACGAAAACAACAGGATCAGTACCTTAGCATCTAATAAAGCCAATAACAAATGATACTTAGATTCTCTAATTTTATTTTTTGTCACCATTGAATCCAAGTACACACATCAAGTCAAGTTCATCATCATCATCATCATCATCAAAAACTTATCTTCTTGTCCTTGCTAATTCAATGTATTGTGGTGTTCACGCTCTTGTCTATGGGGTCAGGTTGTGAATGCCATTTGTTTTCAGGGTTGGTGTAGTGTCATGTGAACATTAGTGCAAGTGTCGGATATACAAAAAA
>JAYMTA010006933.1:0-10003 GCA_036897625.1 Pelargonium cotyledonis
ATAATTTAAAATTAAATTATTATATATTTAAAAACTATTATAATATTATTAACTAATATTTTTTTAATCAGATTTTAACGGTTCCGTTATCGATTTTGACAGAAAGTCCTTACACACCTCGGTTTTCGTAAACCTTTGGATTGAAATGGCTGATTCTCAAATTTCTTGGTCTAAAATGACACATTTTAAAGGTCAATGACTAAAACGGCACGAAATGTATAGTATAATGACCATTTTGGACCTTTTTCCAAGAGTAAATTATGTTTTCACATGAATTTTGCCAACATGCTAAACTACTTATCGCTCGAGCCATTTCTTCTATTCGGGTGTCCTTTATGAGGCTTGCCCGAGTCTAAATGGTGAATACGCTTAAAAGCGTAAGGAACCCTAAAGCATATCACTATAGAAGAGTACCCTACTAGACGATCCGATCCGCATGAACAACCCAATGGTCAAGGCGAAACCCATGCTACGATTGAGTATGCGATATGCTACATTCACACACAAGCATTGAGAATTTCGAATCATCATAACAAGTATAAGAAAAACACCATTGGCAATATAAGCTCATACTACACACAAAATAAACTCAATTGCATAGCTTATCATTAACGGTTGAGCTTTTGCAAGTTCATAGACAAACGAAACAAAAAGCTTAAATCAAATATATAATCTCAATCCAAAACATCTAGCAAATGTAAAGAAATGAAAATTACATAACCAAATCCGAAAAATAAAGTAAACACGAAAAACGTAAACATAAAGAGAGCACGAGCGCTATCACCACACAACTCGGTTCATGCGGAGCTCAAATGAGTGGAAAAGAAGACTCCATTAAGCCTTCCCAATACCTAACTTCGGCCTCAAGCCGCACAATTTCTCTCCTCCTTCTCAATGGATGCCTAAAAATGAAGCCATAACATCAATTTACAGTCTTGAATATCAATGATGTTGCACCATTGGTTGCAGTTGCCGCCACATTTGTCTTCGCGCGACGGCGCTAACCAAGTCAACGTGCAAAGCTTGATGTTCTGGAAACCCTACAGATTCCGCAACATTTGATGCAAATGCCGCAACATTGGTCCTACTTTGACCGCGTTGACCATTTTTTTTTCATTTCATGGTCATTCTGTGGGCCCCAAATAATCTTGAAATACACATTAAAAATCCGACGCACCTAAAAGAGTCAAAATTACAACAAAATATACATAAAACTACTGAACATAAGCTATAAACACAAAAAGTAAACTAACACACTCGTTAAGGTCAAACAACGCTTAATGCATCCAAATAACATTATTCAAGCTCAAGTAAAAGGTGAAAATGCGAGAACCGTGTTAGCTTTAACATGATTTTGGGTCATATAACTAGTATAAAATACAAGTTATCAAACCCTCCAAACTAAAACACAAGCACTTCTTTGTGCAAAAAGAAAGGGAAAGAAAAGAAAACCTAAATTATGCTACTCTAAATGTTCACTACACTACATGCAATTCAAATAGGCATACGAACAATTGAGCATCTATCAAGCTAAGCATAAGTTACGAAGTATGTAGTATAATCTCTCAAAGTACCATGAATTCAACATTTACTAAAAACATAACCAATCATCCATTCAACAAGTTCAAACATTATAACATGATGATCCACAGTGTGTGTGTTTTATGCTTGAAAGTTGGGTCTTCCTAAATGGTTAAGGTAGTCTATTCTAGGTTGTTCATGTAAGTTGTGTCACTCAATAGGTTGAACTATGCATTCCTTATCCACTAATTTAGAGATATGTAGCCTATTTGGATCAAAATGTCTTAATTAAGCTTGTGATGTAAAGCTAGGGTTAAGACGTGGAAGAATTTTTTACAAAGCTCACATACACCTATAGTGAACTCAATCCTCACCTAACTCACATCACACATCCCATGACATTATCCTAACCCACATGTTTTTCACAAAGTTACATCTACTCCTTATTTTCATAATCGGGGAACTTGATCTCTCTTTTTCATTTTTATTTTTATTTGAACTTTGCATCTTTAAATGCTATTTTTCAAATTTGTTTCTTTTTTGTCCAATATTTTTTAAAGATCAAATTTTTCCCCAAATTTTGCGTGTGCAAAGGAATAAAAGTCATCAACCGGAACAATGATTACAATATTTACAACCCAAACTCATATGTCCTATTCTATCTCCTCTCATGATGGTGCTCACTTTTGAAGGTGAAACACCAAGTTCACTATAAGCGTAACGGGACCAAACATACATAAGACTATTAAACAAACAAGTCACATTGGCTTGTAATGCGGGAAATCAAGAGAAAGTCTTAAGTCTCAAAGTGAGTGACTAGTGATAACATGTCCAAGGATGGCCTAAATCATTTCCTTCTAAATTAAGTTATCTGGTCATTTCGCTTTAAAGATCAACCTAACCAATTCTACAGTGGACAATGCACAAAATTCTTATCACATGTTTCTATCCTAACAACCTAGGATCGAAGTCCTAAACCCAAGAATTTATATGTGCAAAATCAACATACCAATCATGCCATAATATTAAAACTCACATCTAGGGGTCCTGGTACATGTTTTAAATGCAGTCAAACATAGACACAAATCACAGAGAAATATTTCATAAATTAAACCATCTCTTCAAGAGCCCAACAACAACATGCCTAACTATCCAAACTACCCAACATGTAAAAAGAAAAAACAAAAAGAAAAACATGAATATAAATGAGATGTCCCCTCCAAACTTAAGGCTCATCATTGCCTTCAATGATGGAACTCTAAGTTTCATGTAATTCTAACCTATATGTCATGCAATTTAAACTAAAGACTAAAAATTAAACTACAACATGAACTAAACTATACAACAATACTGGGAGATGAGCCTAAGTCCGTCTCTTGATGCACCCATGGGCCCCGCTCCTCCAGCGCTCTAACATCTCCCTGGTACTCGGGTAGCATGGCACTTCATTCGGGCTCCTCAGGATCAGATGGTGGTGAGACTTGCTCACTCTTGTGATAGTGATGGACGATCCGCTGGACCTTGCTCGCCCTCTTCTAGAGCTTCGCAATGTACTTTACTTATCCCTTGAGCCATTTCTTCTATCCAGGTGTCCTTTGTGAGGCTTGCTCGCCATTTCTTAGACTCGGGGATCCTTTGTGAGGCTTTCTGATCCTAAATGTTGAATACGCTCAAATGCGTAAGGAAACCTAAAGCATATCACTACAAAAGGGTGACCTACTAAACGACTCGATCCGCACGGATAACCCTTTGGTTAAGGCGAAGTCCGTGCTAGGATCGAGCGTGCGGGATGCTACTTCACACACATGCATTGAGAATTTCGAATCATCATAACAAGTATAAGAAAAACATTATTAGCAATATAAACTAATAAACTCAATTGCAATGATAATCATTGACTGTTAGCTTTTGCACGTTCATAGACAAACGAAACAGAAAGCTTAAATCAAATATATATATATATATATATAATCTCAATCCAAAACATCTAGCAAATGTGAAGAAATGAAATTTGCATAGTCAAATCCGAACAATAACGTAAACATGAAAAATGTAAACATAAAGAGAGCACATGCGTAATCACCACCCGACTGGGCTCGTCCGGAATGGGCGGAAGGGAAGCCTCCATTGAGCCCCCCCAATCCCCAACTTCGTCCCCCAGCCACACAACCTCTCTCACCGCTCTCAACGAATGCCTAAAAAAGAAACCAAAATGTCAATTTATAGAGTCTTGAATTGTCAACATTGGTTGCAGTTTCTGCGACATTCGTTCTTCATGTGACGGTGCTGACCAAATCAACGCGCAGAGCTTGACATTCTGGAAACCTTACGGATGGAGCCACGAGCACGCCAGATCCTCTATCGCCGTTGTGTGAAAGAGAGAGGTACAGAGAGCCTAGTTTTGGAGCCACAAGCACGTCCTCCAAGCCCGGCACTGGAGACTATCGCCATTCGATCACGTCGTTGGTGTGTGTTAGCGATGGAGACACAATTGCTGTCCACTAGAGACCACAACCCAACCCAGCTAGGGATGTAGCTCGTGGAGCCATTGCCGCCGTTGGAGCTCGACAGAGAGAGGCAAGGTTCGAGTCGAGAGTTTGGGAGATTATGGATTAAAAATAAAAAATACTTTTAAAATATCATTTATTTAATGTGCCTGATATGGTACGGGGCTTGTTATAGTTATCCCGTCCATGCTCCATTCCCCGATTAGAGAATTTTTTCTTGTTCCTATCTCATCCCATGAACCAAAAAACATCGGTCCCCCGCCCAAATTCGGGTTAGATTCCATCCCCAAACCAAACGCAAATTGAAAAATGCTACCACGGCTCCCACTACGATTTTACGTGCAGGAGTCTTTTGCAATATACCCAAATTAAAAGGAAAGAAAAGAAAGCTCCAGAAAATTCGAAGCAAAATCTAAAATATATAGAGAGAGACGTGAGCCCGCCAAAGCTCAACGCTAGAGAAGAGATCGTGAAGATGAGTACCATGAAATTTTGCCGCGAATGGTCTCTTCTCTGCTCAATCCATCTCCTACATGCTTCGTCTATGTTCATGCCTTCACTTCACTTCTCTTTTCTGTTTAATGATTAATTTTTTGATTTTTCAGCAACAACATTCTGTACCCTAAGGAGGACAAGGACCAGAAGATTCTCCTCTACGCTTGCCGCAACTGTGATCACCAGGTTAGGGTTTCTTCTCTTTCTCTAAATATCTGCCAATTTTGTATCACTTGTCAATTTTTATTTATTTCTTTTGAATTTTTGGTTATGTCTGTTGTGAGATTGAGTTTAATTTCAGTAGTAGCACACTAGATTAGCTACATTCAATCTTTTGAGCAATATTGGATTGTGGGGTTTGTGTATTATTTAGTATTAATATGGCTTGGAAGCTAAAAAAAATCTGTGAACTTAACTCCTTTTAAGTTTGGGAGTGAGGTGTTTGGTAATGGTGATTGGAACTCTTGTTGCACCTTTGGGGATTACAAAGTTTCGGGAAAGAAAACTGAAAAAACAGTTGCTTAAGAAAGTAGTATTTTGTTTCAACAACTTTTATCTATGTCAACGTTTTCAAGATTCCTACTGTATTGTGGTAGATGCTATCTATCAATTTCCGCCATGAGTTCTGTCCCTACCTTAACTGAGTAATGGCGCAGAAGCTTAGTATTCGGTGCATGTCCCTACCTTAACTGAGTAACGACCTATATGTGCATGTCTATCAGTTAGTCACTTCTTGATAAATACAGCTATCCTGAAATTTTAAAATTGTTGATGAGCCTGCTGCATGTAAAAGATCAAAGAAGTGAGATTGAACTTATATTTTGGGGCTAACAAAATGGAATTCGTCTTTTCTAAACCTAACTACAAAAGGCCGTTATTTAATTAAAAATTGAAGTCTTCTATTAATTTATAAACTAAGTAGTAAATTCAGTTTCTACTTGTTTAAAATGCATGAACTAACTTAAAAAAAAATCTTCATGAAAATAAGCTCAAAAGCTGAACTGTTAATTCATAAAAGGTTTATTAACCGAAAATGTATGTTTGAATTAGAAAAATCGAAATCCCTTAGAATTAGTTGTATAGCCTGGGCAAATTCTACATAATACCTATCTTATATTTATATGCTATTCGTCTACACAGTTTTTTTATTTAAGTTTTTGCTATATGTTTGGAGAAAGCAATTTATTTTTCAATGGTTGGTGTTTCAGAACTATGAAAGGATAGTGTTTCTTGACTGAATACTGTATAGCAAAATATTACTAGAGGTGTTCATGTAGGCACTAAAGTGATGTGGGGCAGTAGTGAGGCACTTATCTTCAGTAAGCAGTAAGCAAGTGCTTTATTAAAAGTGTTTGTTTATTTATTTTTCTTATCAAGGCTGATGGTTTGTTTTGAGAGTATAAAGCCCTTATAATTTAGTGATTCGTTGGCCTTTTGGGGTGTAAGTACTAGAGGCCAAATATTCTCAATTTGTTTTTGCGGTGTTTTTCAAGTACTGATCAACCTATTTGTTGTTACATACTTACATGTGCTGATACTGGCCGAGTAGCTGTTACTTGAACTGTGTTTTGTGCACCTTGCACTAAATATTTAATGAATCATTATCCCATAATTAGTTAGGGCAGGTTGCTAAGGATCTGTAATGATTAGACTTTTAAACTCTTCACTTATTAAAATGACCTATTGGCTCAGTGTGGTGTAGTCATTCTTGGCTTTGTCTATTTTTTTTTTTTTTCATGAGATGATAAACTTTATTCCCATTACCTCAACTAAGTTTCCAATAAAGATATTTACGACTGCTAGATGTACGAATACAATGAAAGGAAATCTCTTACATAGTTTGCTTGAGCTGAGATTTTTCCTGCGACATTGAAAATTTTAGATGTGCAGATCTGTAGTTCACGAGACAATGTGATCAAGCTTCATGTCTAAAGTTGTGAGAAATGTTTTAGTGAAGAGAAATAGTGTTATACGTGCTAAAGTGAAACCGTTTGGCAAGAAATTGCGGTGCACTCTTTATTTTTAGTGTGTATTACCAATTTACTAGAGAGACCATGGGGTCTTATCATTTACAATATACTTATCTCTATAATATTTTGTTTTCCCAACATTGTGTAGGAGGTCGCTGAAAACAACTGTGTCTATCGAAATGAGATTCATCACTCCGTTGGAGAGCGTACTCAAGTATTGCAGGATGTTGCTGCAGATCCAACTCTGCCTCGCACTAAATCTGTCCGCTGTTCTCAATGTCATCACGGAGAAGCTGTCTTCTTCCAGGTCAGCTTCCTCAGCATGGTTATATTACTAATTTGATCATAAGCTCTAGCTATAAGAAGGGATCATGATTTCACTTCCATAAAGTAGCATACAAGTATTGATATACAAGTTTTGTGTTTGTAAATTGGCGCTAAGCTGCCAAATATTGTTCATGTTCTTAGTTTAAAGTTCACACAGTGAGTGTAAGAGAAAAGGGAAAAGAGGAACATACCCACTAGTTTTGGTCTGTTTTTTGGATGATAACATGGTAGGATTCATGGACTGTTGGCATGCCAATGCCTTATAGTTGATAGATATAAAGTGAAAGATCAATAAAATATGAAGGCTTGTCTGGAGCTGAGACTGACTTAGCGTAACCAAGATAGAATAAATTAGGGTATGATATTCTTGAAGAAAGTTAAATTTTGTATTCAAAACCGTTTTATATTTGGGTTTTAACACATTAAAAAAGAAAATAGTCGGAAATTTTTAATGCTAATTTACATTTTAATAATAATTTGTTGGAGGATACTTCAGGAATTGCTGTGTCAGAACGTGAAGGACACAACTCCCTTGTAAATACTTATTTCAAAAGTTTTGACATAATTCACTCGTATTTAACTCTATTTATCAATAACTCCTTTGCATGAAAGAAACATGTTGATGGATATTAATATACTCCCCAGACCCAAAGTAAGCGTCCACATCCCTTTTTGTGAAGCAAGTTATAGCTGAGTTACCAATAATACTCTTATAATTAGTTACTCAGCTGCTGGCATTTGGGGGAAAGTCGAACACTAATAAAAAAATTTAAAATTCATCTTTAATAATGAATAAAAAAGTGAAATATTATTGTAGCATCAGAGAGAAACATATATTATCTAGGTCTCATGTTTAAGACCTTTTAAACCTGCCATGTTTGACACCTTATGTCTATCCACTGGTAGAGGCTCTTATGTGTATATTTCATCATTTCAAATTGATTTTCTAAATTGAAAGCTTTGAGATTGAGAAGTTGATGTGAATATTCACAATGGGTAAAACCCAATTTATAGCACAAGGAGAATCAATGACAATCAAGATCCAATCCCTAATTTACAGCAATCAAATAAAATATTCTAACAAAAGCCAAAGATGGAAGGTTGCTTGAAGTCCTAGTGATTGTCGAGAAGTTGAAACACTATCTTTCTTCTCATTAAGCTTATTTACGTTATGTGCTTTCTTGCTTTTTCTTAACGTGAAATTTTCTTGGCACCATGTTATGTGGCGGTTCTGATGTTATAATTGAATGTATGTATGTGTGTGCATGCAGGCAACTGCTCGAGGAGAGGAGGGTATGACACTGTTTTTCGTTTGCTGCAACCCAAACTGTGGGTTTCGCTGGAGAGATTGAGGTTATAAATCATTTGAACGCCCTGAAGCGATTAATCTGCTGCTTTGTCATTCGCGACTGAAACATATTTCTTTTTTGGACTGCTAAACTTTTCATGACATATGGGATTTTATCTCATACTGTATCTTTTAGTTTTTTCTTGTGTTGACTTGTTCATGATTTGGGTAACCATGAAGGCAATGTATTTCATATGTTGTCTACCATGTTTGGAGTTCGCTCTACTAGATAGACTAAGATGAAGAGCTGGTTTCAACCCATCACATACGCCCCGAATGATTTGACGTGTTTGATTACAGTTAATATACTTCATCCGTCTTAAACTGAGTGTTCACTTTCAGTTTTTGTAGAATTAGTAAGGTAATGTTATAGTCAAAATCATTTATACTTCCATGTGCTCCTCTTGAAACAAATTCATTAGTTTTGAGCCAATTTATCTTAGAATGATTGTTTTATTAATTTAACTAATTAAATAAAAGAGAAAAGGTGAACATTCCTTTTAGGACAAGAAAGAGTAAAATTAATGGGAGTAATGTCACTGTTACTATTTTTATTGCTACACAATTTTTAACCAATTTGGTATCCAGAACTTTAAATAACTATGTAGTGCATAAATTTTCAATTACAATCTAATTTACTACACAGTTATGTTGTGTTAATTTTTACATTAAGTAATTGTTGACGTGGTATTATATGATAAATGATGACGAACACATTGGAGGAAAAATCTGTATATTTGCTTCTTGTTTTTTCCGGTAACCTGGAAATTTAAATTTTTGTTAGGGTTTTCAAAAATATTTTTAGAAAATAATTTATTTGACTGATTTGTCATTGTAACAAGAAAAATTAAGTAATTAAAATATTAATCATTTTGAACCTTGCCCTTTTAACGATTGTATTTAATCCATAAACATTTTTTTTGTTGGAATTTAGAGCAAAGAGAAAAAGTATAGTCTTACAAATATTTATAAAAAAAAATACTATTATAACTATGAAAAAAAAAATATGAACGGCACCAATAGTGACTTTTCTGTTACAAGACAAAAATGACAAAGCTCAATTTGTAAATTTTGATATAATGTAAAAATATAATTTTGTAAATTTGTAATTCGGTAACTTTATAAATTATATATGGTGACTTGAAAAAGAAGAAGACAAATTTGTAAGTTT
Source organism: Pelargonium cotyledonis (assembly GCA_036897625.1). NCBI lineage: Eukaryota > Viridiplantae > Streptophyta > Magnoliopsida > Geraniales > Geraniaceae > Pelargonium > Pelargonium cotyledonis. The sequence continues at coordinate 9,340 of JAYMTA010006933.1, forward strand.
TTATTTAGGGGTAATGACAGATGAGATTCAATTTTCGATCTCATAGCACATAATGTACCCAAATTTCAAAATATAGTTTTAAGGATACCTAAATTATCAACAATGGTATAAAGCTAACCAATTCTATAACTCTGTTAACTTTTATTTTAAAATGGTCATTCTACCTTTAATGTTTACTATTCATCATCTTCTCAAATCATTTCTTCATAATCAATCCACCATTACTGCCAACCAAGAAGAAAGCTAACCTTAAAAATCTTGCACAAGTGTTTGATACCCAATTTAGATACAAAAGATTTTAAATACAAATATGATGATAAGTTGCTTAGTGAACAATATAAATAGCCCATAATTTTTTTTGAATTAATTACTCCTATGGTCTCTCTACTATCAGGAGTGGACCGAAATGGTCCCTAAACTTTAAAATAGACCGTAGTAGTCCTCATAATATCAAAAACTGGACCAAGATGGTCCATGTCGTTAAGTTCCGTCTAAATATCCGTTAAAATTGCTAACATGGATTTTTTTTGAATAAAAAATTCAAAAACAAAAATAATTGCCACATGTTATATTTTGATTGGGTTACATTATACAGTCAACAAAAATAAATAAATAAATAATTATTTTTATTTTTATTATAATTATAATAATAATAATTATTATT
>JAYMTA010006934.1:0-10002 GCA_036897625.1 Pelargonium cotyledonis
CAACTGCCCAAATCCGCCAATGCTCCAAACTGTGACAACAAAATTACACTACTATAAAAAATGATACACAAACTCTGAGTGTTCCCCACACCGAGGACACGAGATACTTACTTGAATCTTCCGAGACACCACATTCACCAACACCGAAAGAGTTCCAGTAAGAAGTCTCCATACAAATGCTTCACCTTAGGTTGCATAGTCGCCGACCATAGTTTCCTCCATCCCACCGCCACCTAACCCACCACGCATCCTCCACACAACTTTTTAAAATCACGCATTCGCTGTCATTCACCCACATCCATCTATCCACACAAGGTCTCAAACTCATGTGAATAGTTTTAATTGCCGTACACTCCTCCTCCAAAAACAATTCCCTTTGCCTTGCTTTATCCCAACCCCATCCATAGAGGAACCTAAGGTCTGTTACCAACATGTTTGCACTAACACCCTTTGGCCGAGACCTCACCCTAAAACCCTCCAACTCCAGCAACCACAGGTCTTTGAACACCCTAACCTCTACACCTGTTCCAACCCGCTTCACGCACCCTTCCCGCAACATACTTTGAGCTGCCATAAAACTCCTCCACACAAAGCTTGGGCACAAACCACTCGATACCAAACGCCAGCCCTGTCTCCCAAAATGTTCGTAACTCTAAGCCACCATCACGTTTCCGACCACAAAGACGAGACCAGCTAGCCCAATGCACCTGCCCCGGTCCCCACCAAAACCTTCGGACCAGTTTCTCAATTTCCTCACATATAGTGACTGGAAATAAAAACATCCCGATTATATAATTTGGCATAGCTTGAATCACTGACTTCACCAACACCTCTTTCCCTGCCTTCGACAATCACCTATTGTTCCAACTTCTTAGCCTACTTCGAATTCTCATGATAATGGTTCTAAAAAGATCCACTCTCCTCCTGCCAACACCAATTGGCGCCCTTAAATAAGTAGTAAAATGATTCAAACATTCCACCCCAAGAAAACTTGTCAACCTACTCGCCTCAACCGACCCCACATGTTTGCTAAAGAACACCCTTGACTTAGCAAAGTTCACTGCTTGCCCGGAGCACTGCTTATATTGGTTCAAGAGCTTGTTGACCTACACAAACTTCCCCTCATTTGCTTTACAAAATAGCACAGAATCGACCGCAAATAATAAATGCAAAATCGACGGAGACCCCCGAGCTTCCCTACATCCATGAAAAAGCCCTGCCCCCTCCTGTCTCCTAATCAACGCCGACAAACCTTTGGCACATATTAAAAATAAATGGGGAGAAAGTGGGTCACCTTTGCGTAACCTCGATGCGGCACAAATTCATCAAGCAACATATTATTGAGTGACACCCGAAACCTCACCGTAGTCACACACATCATAATGAGGTGGATCCATCGTGCATCAAAACCCAATTTTTGCATCATCACTTCCAAAAAATCCCACCTCACCCGGTAGTAAGCCTTCATCATATCCAATTTAATGGCCGCCCACCCGTTTTCCCATCTGACTTCATATTCAACCGATGGAAAACTTAATTACCAATACAAATATTGTCACAATAAGTCTACCAGGAATAAATGTGCTTTGGTTCTTAGAAATAATATACGGTGAAACAATATTCAATCTATTAGCCAACATTTTTGCTGCAATTTTATAAAAAAACATTGCATAATGAAATCGGCCTAAGTCCCCTATGATTTCCAGATTTTGCTTCTTCGGGATAAGCACAATAGAAGTCTCATTTAACTTCTCCGGTAAAGCACCATATTCCTCAAAAACTCCAAACACACCTTTATTATCTCTCCCACAATGAGCCATTGCCAAAACTGTTATATAATTATAAAACTAGGGTTAAAGGAGCCGGAGGTATCCAAACTTTGGGCTGAAACCCAATTTAGTACCCAAAAGTTTAATTGTACCGGACTTATTACCTAATCTTCGATTTTGAACCCAATTTCATACATGCGTCTATAACCGTTAAGAAGTCCGTTAAATCCCTGCCAGCTCACCCAGTTTGCGCTGATGTGTGATTTTCTTGCTAATGTGTCTATTTTTTTAAATGATGTGGACTTGCATTTTAATTTAAAAAAATAAAATAAAATAAAATCTTAAAAAATCTCCAAAAACTCTTTTCATCTTCTCAAAGGAGAGTTGGATCCAGAAATCACAGGTATGATTTGCTGGACTGGTTCGCCGACATGGTTTTGCTGGACTGGTTCGTTCGTCGGCATGGTACACTCGATGGCGCCGGGTGAGGGCCATAGATCGGGGCCAGATCTGGTCGTAAGTGGGTTTGAAGGACCGACGACCGCGTGTTGAAAGACCGGCGACCGACCACCGTCTCCCTCTCCGCCAAACCCTCCCCTACATCTCGTCGGACCAGCGGCCGCATGTTGATCGATGTCGCTCCGCCGCTGGAAGCTGATCAACGTCGCCGGGGTCGATCTATGCTTGTTGGAGCACTGGTGGACGCAAAGCTTTGTGCGGTCATCACCGCCCCCATCGAATCTCACCGGGCCGTATCATCACCACAACGAAGCTCCAACCATATCTGCAACAATATTGATGTTGCACCTCGGTTATGTGTATTTTTATTATACTTTTTATTTATTTGTTTTGGGAAATTTTGGGATTTATTTATATTTGAAATCAATTGGGGCATTTTATTTCTGGTTGTTGGTTTGATATTTTTATTTTATGTAAAATCTGGACAGTTATGCTTCAAAAAAAATCTGGACAGTTATTTAAGTTTTCTAGATTTTGGTTGGTTCAAACTTTTTGAAAATTTTGATTTAAACCATATAAATTTTGGTTATGCAAATTTTGAGTTCAGGCATCTAGTTTTTTATATTTTTGATTTGATATGTTCATTTTCAAAGATATCCAGATTCTTGTTGCCGGATAATTCAACCCTTGAATTTTCCGGCGATCAAAAAGTTCAATGGTTGAATTTTCCGGATGAACTCTTCATTTAAAAATAAAAAATTAAACAAATTATCCATGTAAGCAAAAAAAATCCCACGTCAGCGCAAACGTGTGAGCTGACAAGGAGTTAACGGACTTCTTAACGGTCATAGACGGCAGGTATCAAATTGGATTTAAAATGGAAGTTTAGGTACTAAGTCTGGTACAATTAAACATTAGGTACTAAATTGAGTTTCAACTCAAAGTTTGAATACCTCCGGTGCATTAACCCATAAAACTACTACAACGTATAATAAGGTAAGTGAAATATTAAAACAATAATTAGGTAATTGAATTATGAAATAATGAGACTTAATTAAATTTTAAACCATGATGCCCATAATTTTAAAACTGTAAGATGCAATAAGGTAATCCAAAACTATAATATAATAAGGTAAGTGTTTAAAAAAGCCCTAGAATATAATAGGTATAAACTAGAATTTTAGCCCAGATTTACTTGGTTTTCGTATATTTAAAATATTTTAAATAATTCATATTGTTTCACGATTGATTGATTTGATTCAATTTTTTGTCCATTCATCTTTTTTCGACTAAATTCTAATGAATTTCAAATAGCCATTGATATGGCTTGAACTAGTGAAAATCAAATGATTACATTCTATACTTTTTGTGGATTTTATATGAGATTCTTAGAAAAAAAATTAAATAAATATATAGGTTATAATGGAAATAAAATAAAACTTGGTAGGTATCATGTGTGGTGCACGGAAATTATAATAAAGAAAATGAAAAGTTAAAAAAATTAAGTTTAGAAAAAAAAAATTCTATATTATCTAAAAGAAATCTTAAAAAAAAATTACCTAATGTGCTCGTTGAACTTGAGATACCTCTACTACTCACATGTATCGATCATAACATATTTTAATTTGAAATCAAAAGAAAATACACAGATAAATAAATTTAAAATGTATTTATTATGAACTATATTTTACAATGCAACAAATTAGTGAAACACAAAATATAATTCGTGAAGTAGTTTTATGAAACATAGTAAATTTAATTAATAATACTATTTAAATGAGTTATGATTAGTCATGGTAGTGTATGTCATGGATCGTGATCCACATCATATGGCTGGTGACTATATATATATTTTTTCTCTTCACTTTTGATTAAGGACAACCTAAACTGTTGAATACAACGTATGAATGGGTAAGACACTATATTAACCGATCGCTGACATTAAACCTTGGAGTCCAATGAAACAATTTAGTTTAAAGAATAGTATTTTCTCCGTATCAAAATAAGTGTCATGTTTGTGTTTCATTTTTGTCCCATCAGTGTATTATTTTTTTAAAGTTAGTTATGCATTAATTAACAAAATATCAAATATAATAAGTGTGTTAGTACTTATTGAGTTTATTTAAAGACACATCCATAGGAATTGAAGAGTAAATATACGACACATAACAACTTCTCCATGATTTTTCAAGATAGATTAAAGGTCACTTATTTTAAGATTTGGGGGGGTGGGGGGTTGGTGGTGTTAGGCCTTCAATGTGCGCAGTGTGTTGGGTTTTTTAATAAACAAGAGGTGATATTATTCTTTTGCTAATTAGGCCATCAATGTGCGCAGTGTGTTAAGTTTTTTTTTAATAAAAGACCATAGATGATGGATAATTTGTCAAGTCCGTATTAAAACCAAAATAACATATGAGCTCAATTAGTGAAAACCTAATTAGAGTAAAAAAAATATAACGCAATTTTGGCCGATTTATTTACGATATGCGTTAGGTCGTTTTTTCCGGCGCCGATCTACACCTTCTGGCATCATAGCGGCCCCACCGTCGGTGCAACCCCACCACGACTCCTTCCCCCCCTGTCATCGACCAAACAACCTACTTCCATGGCTGCTCTAACACCTATAGCCCATGCAACATCATCGTCGTTTGCTTCTGTAACAAAAACGCCAAATCTAGATACTAGACTTCCGCAGATCAACGTCTCCTCCAGGCCACCGGTGACCACGTCCGACGGATCCCCGGATGTCCACTTCACTGTTAAGGAGGTCACTGTAGCTGAGAGCCTCCTATGTTGGGTGCATAGCGGAATATGAGACAATTAATGAAGAAACTGACAGACATAATTTCAGATGAGAGTGACTAGAAGATTTGAGAAATCTTTACTAACTGATTCTCATTACTTTTCACAATAAAACATGAAAATGCAACTATTTAACGATAAATATTAGCTAGTGTAACTCGTATAATTAAGCTACCATTAACCACTACCATAATTGATAAATAACCGCTACTTTATTCGCATAAATAAAGACTTGTAATGGCCGCAACGATTCCTTCATTGTAGCTTCACTCCTCCATCATCTTCAATGTTGAATATACCACTACCAATATTGTAGGAGTGATTTTTGATCACACCTTCAACACGCGCCTTGATCGAAAATCACATACACAAAGTAAGGATATGTTCATGTCATGCTTGTGGCCGGTCATAGCTTTGGTGAAAATATCAGCAACTTGATCTTCTATGTGACAATACTTAATTGTAACTTCTCCATCATTCACTAGATCTTTAATAAAATGAAACCTTAGCTTAATATGCTTCGACCTTCCATGCGCTCCTGCATTTTTAGAGATTGATATCGCTGACTTGTTATTACAATACAAGTCTGTAGGTTGGTTTTGACAAATGCCAAAATCATTCAACATTCTTCTTATCCACACACATTGACATGTAGCTGTCGTGCACGCAATATACTTCTCTTCAGCTGTAGAAAGAGCAACTACAAGTTGTTTTTCATAACACCATGCTATTGCACCTGAGCCAAGTGAAAAAACACTACATGAAGTGCTTCTCTTATCATCAAAACTGGCTGCTCAATTGCTGTCTTCGAATCCAGTCAGTTTAAGACTTGAATTTTTAGCATACCATATGCCAAAATCCAATGTGCCAACAATGTATCTGAGTATTTTTTTGCAACTCCAAAATGCTCTTTAGAAGGATTGCTCATGAATCTTGAAACCATACCCACTGAAAAGGATATGTATGACCTCGTGTGAGTTAAGTAAATTAGTCCTCCAACAAGGCTTCTGAACATGCTTGCATCTGCAGCACCACTTCCATCTTCAAGCTTCAACTTCTGGTTCTTGTGCTTCATGAATTTTCCATCTGCTCCACACTTTGTTCTGAACACCCACTTGACACCGATACATGTCTTACTTTTGAGCATATTCACAAGTTTCCAAGTTCCATTCCTCTCGATGGAGCTTATCTCCTCCTCCATTGCTTTTCTCCAAACTTCATTCCTTATTGTTTCATCATAGCTCACTGGATCCTTGCCTAATAAAGCAAAGCCCGCTGCATTATTGATTTCCTCCACAGACCTATATTTGAGTGGTTTTGAAGAAAGACTGCTTGACCTACTACTACTGCTTCCATTTGATTCTCCTTCTGCAACTGGTGTTGTTGGCGTAGTTGGGGTGCTTGGTGGACTTTCAACTTCATCTTGTTGATCATCTTCTTCAGGTTCACCAATATATATCTTAGGTTCACCGATCGTTGTCTCTGACTCATTCTAATTCCACCTATCACTTTCATTAAAAACTACATTTCTGTTGATTATAATTTTTTCAGCAGTAGGATCATACAATTTATATGCTTTGCTCTCTAAACAATAACCAATAAAAATACATTTTTTGGACTTATCATCTAATTTTCTCCTTTCATGAGAATTTATAAGACCATAAGCTATACAAACAAATATTCTCAAGTGACTTACATATGGTTTTCTAGTTGTCCAAACTTCATAAGAAGTCATATTTGCACAGCTTTGGTTGGTGACAAGTTGACCAAATACACCGCCGTTGCAACTGCTTCGGCCTAAAATTGATTAGGTAGTCTTTTCTCCTTCAACAAAACTCCTTGCCATTTCCACAGCCGTCTTGTTTTTCCTTTCTGCAACATCGTTCCGCTTTGGTGTGTAAGGAGCTGTCAATTCCCACTTTATGCCTTGACTTTCACAAAATTTTCTGAACTGTCGAGACATGAATTCTTCTCCTCGATCTATTCTAAGCATTTTTAGTCTTGAACCAAATTGGTTCTCTACCAATGCCTTGAACTTGACAAAGTTCTGATAAGTCTCTGCTTTTATTTTCTGAAAGTAAAATCAACTCATCCTTGAATGATCATCAATAAACATTAGAAAATAAATGTTACCTCCCAAGGATTTTGTTTGCATGATTCCACACAAATAAGCATGCACCAGCTCTAAACACTTGGTTGCTCTCCAAGCTTGTCCAACAGGGAAAGGCCTCTTTATTTACTTGCCTTGTATGCAACTTTCACAAACATCTAATTGTCGGATATTCAGAAGACCATTCACCATTTCCTTGCTTCCTAACAAATTCAGCCTATTCTCATGTAGAATATGACCATATCTCAAGTGCCATAAGTTTGGATACACTTTTTCTCCTGCTGTCAAAGCCATTTCATTTAAGCAAGAGGGATCTAAAGAAAACATTCAGTAATTTATCATCATCACCTGAGCAACTTTTCCAATAAACTTATTTGTTATAGTGCAACAATCATCATCAAACACGATTATGTGATTATTAGACATCAATTGGCCGACGCTCAGCAAATTGTTAGCCAACATTGGAACATACTGAACATCTTCCAGCACCTTGACTTCATTTCCTTTGGATTCCAGAGGCACGGATCCCTTGCCTTCAATCTGAATCTCCTTGTCATCTCCCAGCTTGACTTTTCTTCCTTCTGATTTGCTGTAAATCTCCAATTCCTTGAAACAATACTTACCTTCGGTCATGTGGCTTGAACAACTGCTATCAATGTACCACATACATGGCTTTCTCCATGCTTTGAGCCATAAACAAATTTTCTCCTTTCTCCAATTCTTTAACATAACTAACTTAATTGTCCCTGCTCCAACAATTAGCTTTATAGCGACCATACATTTTGCAATTGTAACATTGAATATTATATCTTGGTTTGGACTCATAGTTTCTGCCTCTTCCTCTATTAATGTCTCTCCCTCTAAATGAGTCACCTCTTTTGCCTCTACCAAACCTTGCATTGTATCTTAACCCTTCACCTCTAATTTGAAATGCTTGTTGCTCCATATCTTTGCCTTCCTTGCTACCTTCGCCCTGATGATCCTGGGCTCATGAGATTGTAAAGAACCCATTAATTCATCCATAGTGTAAGTGAATAAATATTTGACTCTTCAATTGCAGCAACAACATGGTTCAATCTCAAAGGCAAACTTCTTAACACTTTGGTCACCATGGTCTTCTCTGTGATCGAATCTCCATAAGACTTCATCTGTTCACAATACCATAAACTCTTGATATAAAAGCTTGTACATCATCTCTAGGCATCATTTGCAGGTTCTTGAACTCCCGGTGTAGAGACTGCAACTTGACAGCTACAATTGTAGATGAGCCATGGTAGGACACTGGTAGAATCGTCCATGCTTCCTTGGTTGTTGATGCTCCTGTAATCTTAGAGAAGATAGGCTTGTATGCACTGCTTGTTATATAAAAAATAATGCCTTAGAGTCTTTCATGATGCTCACTTGTATTGTAACCATTCTCAACAAGATCCCACAAATCTTATGACTTGAATAGAGTCTTCATCTTGATGCTCCAATACTCATAGTTGTCTACCCTAAAAACTGGAATTGCTGGTTGAGCTACACTCACCGCACCATTTGCTACAGCTATTGCTTCGGCTTTCTAAGCTCTGATACCAAAATGTTGGGTGCACAACATAATATGAGACAAGTAATGGAGAAACTGACAGACACAATTTCAAATGAGAGTGACTAGAAGGATTTGAGAAATCTTTGCTAACTAATTCTCATTAACTTTCAGCATACAGTAAAACACAAAAATGCCTCTATTTAAAGATAAAGATTAGCTAGTCCAACTTCTATAATCAAGGTACCATTAATCACTACCATAATTGATACATAACCACTAATTTATTCGCGTAAATAAAGACTTTTTAACGGCCGCAACGATTCCTTCATTGTAGCTTCACTCCTCCATCATCTTTAGTGATGAATATACCATTCCCAATATTGTAGGAGTGATTTTTGATCACATATTCAACATTCCTAAAGTGGGCATTGGTTTCAAAATTTTAATAGACATGACCAGCTATCAACACCATTTGTGACTACATTTCTTTGTCGTGGGGCTTGACCTACACTCCGGTGGTGGGGCTCATCGACCCTCAAAATGTTCTCATTCGTTGTCTCTCCAAGCAAGACTTTGTTAAAACGTGGACTCGTGACAGGTACATCATAGAGTACAACTTATTTCGTCTATTTAAATGGACTCCAACCTTCTCAACGAAGTTCAAATTGACGAGGGTTGCAGTTTGGCTCTGTCTCCCTCACCTTCCAATGCAATACTTTTCCTCGGCAATGATCAAGGAGATTGTTCGACCAATTAGCAAATTTTTGAAAGTGGATGCCCGCACCGAATCGCTCTTGTACCCTATGTATGCTAGTGTTTTTGTCAACATGGACGTGTCCATCCCCATGCAATCTCGTGTGTGGGTCGTGGTGGGCACGGACAAGTCGAACGGATATTGACAAATGATCGACAAAGAAAGTGATTATTCGTATTGTCAACATTGCAAGCTCCATGGACATGACAAAATGGTTTGTCGCAAGCTTCTGAATAAGGGAAAGACCAATGCTACTAAATTTCAAGAGGTTGTAGCTAAGAAGATGCAATATCAACCTAAGAAGGCTTCCTATTAACATTCATCGCCAAGTAAATGATCAAGGAGTAATTGAGGTGGTTGATAAAGCTAAGACACCAGCCATGGTGACTACAGTTCCTATTGCTCAAGTGGCAAATAATTTGAAAAGTGATTTGCAAGCTCCTATTGTTACTAAGATTCAAACAATAGTCCTAGCTATTTCTCCTTTAGTTGCTAATAAGGAGCATGTGCAAGGTGGCCATGCACATGGGATAGAGCCAAGCACTACTAAAAAAACTATCTGTAACTACAACATTTGCTG
>JAYMTA010006935.1:0-10002 GCA_036897625.1 Pelargonium cotyledonis
CCCCCCCCCCCCCCGGACCCAGCCTCCCCCGTGCTCCCCCCCGTTGCCATATCCTTCGCCCTCGACCACATACCTGTCACAGACCTCCTCGCCTAAGCCTCGTCGAAACTTCGCCGCCTCTAACTGCTGCCAAACCACACGACTACACCAGGAACTGCCTTACCTCCGTCGCCCCTTCCTTGTTGCTGATCTGCACTCGAACGCCGCCGTCACTACTTACTAAAACCTCAAGACTGAAACCCTAAAATGCTCCTCCTAAGATGGAGAGCATACAGTCCGCGACTCTTAAATTTAAATTCAAACTTAATTTTTTATTATCTTCCTCATTTCTATTATATATTTAATCATCAATTCGTCTAACTAATAATGCTAAAATTTCCACACAAAATTATTTCACTCTTTCCTTATTTCTAAACAACTCAATAAATTTTCGGGGACCTATGATTTTTTATTATTTATGTTATGATACAGTATTCCAAGAAAAACAATGTGTAAGAACTAACTATATTTGCGACGGAAATAACCGTCGCTAATGTTAGACAACTCTGTATTTGTGATGGAAATTCAGTCGCTAAATTTTGGTGCAATTTTTTTTTGGCGGGTCGGTTCCCGCTCAATTTGCGACTAAAAATCCGTCGCTAAATAAAAGTGTTCATCGCAGATCAGCGACACTTTTCCTTCCATAGCTAATAAAACTTTTTCTTGTAGTGTATTATGTAACTTGGTTTTTTGAACTTTTAGATTTCATTTCAAGATAATCGAAAACTTCTTATTGAAATGATATAAACATATTAGAGTTCATTTTGCACATGAACTTTAGTTTTTATTAACAAGACATTATTTTTATTTTTTTAACTAAAACATTAAGTTGAGATGAATCGAGAACGAATCATTAATTAAACTATAAATCACAATATAAAAGTGAACCTAAAAAATTAAATAAGATACAAACCCAAGCATCGCGGGGTTCGAACACTAGTCTATATACTTATTTAGAATTCTAATTCAGATATGAACATCTAGACTCTATTTCAGGATCCCATGGAAATGAATGATCAAATACTTTTACTCTTTCGGGTGGAAAATTTAAAATCGCCATATTGTGATTATTAATAGAGCTCCATGATCTGATATATAAAATAAATAATAAAAAATATATATATAGTTCCATGTTATCTCCGTTCTCCCATATTCGATGTTTGAATTCTTTTTTAGTGAACTAGATTCTCATTGCAATCGAACAATCATGCCATGTTATTTTTATGTCATTACGAAACAATATCGTATGGTCTTCATATATTTTTGAGTCCCAACGTATAGATAAGAAGACCGTACCTTCTTTTTCTTGTGTAGACATCCTTATTCCACCCTTTTAAAATGAACCTTGTCCTCAAGGTTCGATCGAGTCCGTGCGGTCCAAAATGCTGTACCATTATTTTGAGATCCGTCCCGTCCCAACATCTTTTGTTACCTTGAATTTCCAAAGAATAAAATGTTTGCCCGGACAAATTGTTTGTTGTCATAGTTGTAACCGCAACACCTTATTACCTATGTGTAGTGCAGATGAAGGAAGTTAATTATAGAGAAAATTACACATACCTCCCCTCTTAGATATGCTTATTACACATACATACCCTAAAGATTATGATGTAACTTTTATCACCCCTGAACTATGCCACATTTTACACATCCAGTTTTTCATCCATTTTTCCGTCTGAGGAGTCAAAAAGACCAAAATACCCTCTTAATAAATAAAAAAAACCACCAAATAGACCCTTAAGCTTTAAATGAAAAAAGAAAAGAAAAAAAAAAAGAAACAGAGGCCACGGACCTCTCTCTCCTCTCTCAGACCTCTCTTGGCGGACGAAAACGCAGGACGCCAAGAATGGACGCGAGCTCCTCCGGCGTCGCTCGTCGAGTAGCAGCGGAGCAACAATGGACTTCCAGCAAGCAACGGACCTCTTCTCCGGCGAGATCTGTTCTGGCCAAATCTGGTTTGTTCCGGCCAGATTTGGTCTGTTTCGGCCAAATCTGATCTGTTCCGGCCAGATATGAGCTATGGCAGAGAGAGAGAGAGAGAGAGAGAGAGAGAGAGAGAGAGAGAAGAGAGAGAGAGAATTAATGGTATTTTTTTAATAAATTTGAGGGTAAAATGGTAATTTCACATACAAACTCACCGGAAAATGTTAAAACTCGCCGGCAAATGCACCGGGAAATTTTAATTTTTCCGGTAAACTATGAATTTTCTGGCAAAACTATGAGTTTTCCGACGAAGATGATGAATATGTTCTTGATGAAAAAGAAGGGCAAATAGTGAAGGGCAATTTCGGAATTTCAAAAAATTATTGGTCATGTGCTAGGCACATGACTGAAATTTTAGAATATTCCGTTAACTTTGACGAAAAAATTGGACGGAACTTTAAATGACATAGTTTAGGGGTGGTAAAAGTTACATTCTAATCTTTAAGGTAGGTATGTGTAATAAGCATATCTAGGGGAGGTATGTGTAATTTTTCCTTAATTATAAGTTAGGTTTGGGCTTGGACAATGGCTTACATTTTGGTACAGATCTTTCTTGTTTTGATATTGCAACAAGTAGCACCTTCGGTGCAAAATGTTCAATGTATGTTGGTCTGGATCGTTGCAAGTGCTTTAAATGAGAACTTTTTTTTTTTTTTTGGAATAACTTTGATAAATTATGCAGGGTAGCAAGTTCGTGTCGATGATTAAAATCAAAAATAAAAAATTTGAAAAAATAATGAACATGAAATACTATCCGGTACTTGTAATACCAATTCCTTGAATTGTTCATGTGAAGAAATGCTAGTCACCATGAAACTGATGAAGATCAAACCATAATTTTGCATGAGCGATCCAATCTTTACAATTTGAACCATCAAAATTTGGAAATGGAGTAATTGCCATGAAGTCATGGATACATAAAGACAATGAAAGCACCAATGGAACAAGTTTGATAACCCGATAACAAAAATTACAACGTGAGATGAGGAAGATAATAAGAATACTGCAATTTATTGAGAGAATAACATTGTAGTGATAAATGAAACAATTCAAGATGAATCACTTCATAGACGGGAAGAGACTGAAAATAATAGGAAAGGAGGGAGAGAATGGTCAAGCCAATACATAATTCAACATATCCTACTACAATTGCTACATTCCTACTTAAAGACTTTAGAACTATTCAAACTAATATTGATAAACCTAAATATAACATGTAAGATACTTATTTAAAATTCTAATTCAAACATGTAATTACATCTATCAATATCTTGAATTCGTACAAGAAGATGACACTAAGCTTATATTTAGATCCAAACATTGGATAACCGTTCAGATGGTCTGAACGTTATTTCAAAATCCAATCAACCTTATTTTTTGTGTTGTCCTAATTTGTGTAATTTTTATTTTACTTTTTATAGGATAATTTCTTTTACCCTATGTTAGGTTAATGTCTTATAAACTAATGGACTTATTTTGAACTAAGACACTTGAACAATTAATTTATGAGATTATAATATTTTATTATTAGACATACGCAGTTGAAAGTCATCCAAAAATGATTGTTTTAAATTCTTTAAAAGAGATGAATATGTAGAAAACGCAAGTCCTGATGACATATCTCCAGAATTCTATTAGAGACATTGGTGTGCGATTGGAAAAGAGGTCACAAAAGCTTGCACTAGGTGCATCAATTCCCTAACTTTTTTGGAAGGTTTTAATGATACGAGCGTCCTTTTAATACCGAAAAAAGAGAAGCTAGAAGGTGTATGAGATTTACGATCCAGAGTGCTCTGCAATATAATTTATAAATTAGTGTCGAAAATGATTGGTAATCGGCTGAAGGGGGTAATAGGGATTTCAAAAGCGCAAAGTGCTTTTGTGAAGGTTGATTTATCACATAAAATATTTGTGTGGCGAACAAACTAGTACATTGGATTAACATGCACTCACAACACAAGGAAGGAAGAATGACTTCAAAGTTTGATATGACCATAGCCTATGTTCGGGTGGATTGAAAATATTTGGATGCGATGATGAAAAGACTAAGTTTTGATGGGCGATCTATGGATTGAGTTATGGATTTTGTTACGTCGACTCGTTTTTGAATTGACTTGAGCGGTAAGCTACTTTCACGTCAGAAAAGGGTCTTTGCCAAGGCGACTCACGCGTATTAGGAGAGCCAAAAAATATCTTGATCACTCACATCATTCTCCAAAATTTGTGGCATACTGCACGTCAATTATTATAAGTAATCCATTTTTCGAACTATGTTTTATTCTATTAAAGTATTTGATTCCTCAAGTAAGGAAACATGATAATCTGAAGCGATGGTGATCATACACACAACATTGTCATGAAATATACTTATGACGTAAAAGAAATAACCATGTGATTATACACAAAAAATCAGAAGTCAAAATGATCAACGACAAGGTGACACGTGACTCACCAAGTCAAGTCCCGACATGTGGACAAGACCAATCCCGATTCAAAGAATTAACTATATTTTGGGACAAGAAGCTAAGAGAACTCCTTAAAATAAAAAAAATGAGGCAAATGGACATAAGGAAGCCACAACTCAAGTGTCTTCGAATCTTCAAAGTTACAATACATACTTGTGTTGAGATCCTGATTCTCACATTGGAGGCGGTCCCCTAGATACACATCAGGGACTCCGCGTAACGCTGCGTTCGTGTGTGCAGGGCCACAAGACCACGAGATAGGATCACAAGACTTTGTCCACAAGATCAAGACAACAAGATCACATTGCGAAACCAGAAGATCACGAGACCAAGAGATCCAGACACAAGATCACAAGACTTTCAGATCACAAGGCTTTGACTAGGAGATCCAGACACAAAGATACAAGACTCCAAGATCACAAGATTTCAACTAGGATATCCAGACACGAGATCACACAACTTCAAGATCATAAGACTTCAACCAAAATATATGAGCACGAGTCTCCATCATCGGCCATACCTCAAGACATCACTAGTTGGGCCTCAAGACCTGCTGAATCTCAAGACTCAACATAGAATATTCGGACCCGAGTCCTCTCATTAGCAAGATCTCAAGTCGAACACATGTCGCGTCATTACACTGCCACATGAAGAGTCACCTGACTGACACAACATCACCTCAACTCAAAATTCGGTCAAGATTTTTAAAGTCGAATCACCATGAAATGATTATTAAGTGGGTGTGTCCAAAGTAATATTCACTAATCAACACCAACATTGATTATAGGAAAAATTACACATACCTCCCCTCTTAGATATGCTTATTACACATACCTATCATAAAGATTAGGTTGTAACTTTTACCACTCTTGAACTATGCCATTTAACGTTTCGTCCAATTTTTTCGTCAAAGTTAACGGAATATTCCAAAATTTCAGTCATATGCCTAGCACATGACCAATAATTTTTTGAAATTCCGAAATTTCCCTTCACTATTTACCTTTCTTCTTCATCAAGAACATGTTCATCATCTTCGCCGGAAAACTCATAGTTTCGCCGGAAAATTAAATATTTCCGGCGAGTTTTAACATTTTCCAGTGAGTTTGTATGTAAAATTATCATTTTACCCTCAAATTTATTAAAAAAAAATACCATTAATTTTTTTTTTCTCTTCTCTCTCCTATCTCTCTCTCTCTCTGCCATAGATCAGATCTGGCCGGAACAGACCAAATCTGGCTGGAACATACCAGATATGGCCGGAACAGACAGATCTGACTGGAACAGACCAGATATGGCCGAAACAGACCAGATCTGGCCGGAACAGATCTCGCCGGAGAAGAGGTTCGTTGTTGCTCCGCTGCTGCTCGACGAGCGACGCCGGAGGAGCTCGCGTCCACACCAGAGAAGTTCGCGGATCGCTGCCGTCGCCGGAGGAGCTCGCGTCCATTCTTGGCGTCCTGCGTTTCCGTCTGCCAAGGGAGGTCCGAGAGGAGAGAGGGGAGAGGAGAGAGAGAGGTCTGTGGCCTCTGTTTCTTATTTTTTTCTTCATTTAAAGCTTAAGGGTTTATTTGTTGGTTTTTTTATTTATTAAAAAAGTATTTTGATCTTTTTGATTTTTTAGACGATAAAATAGATAAAAAATGAGATGTATAAAAATATGACATAGTTAAAAATAATAAAAATTACATCATAAACTTTAAAATAAATATGTGTCATAAACACATTTAAGAAGAGATGTATACTTAATTTTTCCTTGATTATATGATATCATATACCCATGAAAAGACTTTGTCACCCATCTAACAATGCACTAGTATTGTCCACGTCATCATTAAACTATGTCGTGATGACACTTGACTAAGGACAATTTAACAAGAATTCATTGCTCTAAGGTCATCTACACACTAAATAATTAACATAAACATAATAATATAAAGTAAAAAAATGACAATGTCATTTATTATTACTAAACATGATATATAATAAGGGTAAATACAGATGACTATTCTGAACTATCATTTTTTTGCAACTTACTGTCTTAAATTATTTTTTATAACTTTCGACTATTCTAAACTATGCAATCTTTGTTCAGTTTCTAACACCATCAATCAGACGTTAAAATAATCAAAATACCTCTATTTTTTCAAATTTTAATAAATATATATATAAAAAGAAAAATAAAAAATAAAAGAAAAAAAGGAACAAGACTATTCACCTTCGTCTCCAACCATCTCTGGCGAGCATCTTCATCGGCCACCGGCGAGCATCATCTCCGACCATCTCCGGCAAGCATCATCTTTTCCGACCTCCGTGAGCATGGCCGAGCTCCATTCTCGAGATCCATGGCCGAGCTCCATTTTCGAGCTCCATTCTCGAGGCCAATTCTTGACATCCGGCGATGGTGAAACGCGATGGAGAACGATCTCCGCTCTCGAGCTCCGACGATGGCGTGAACGGAGAGAACCGGTGGCCGTGAATCCAGATCCGGCGTCGTCCTCCGCTCCATGCTCGCCGGCATCGTCCTCCGTCAGTAGCCGATAACCAGATCTGGACAGATGAAAGTGGGGTGGAGCCCAAGGACATTGAGCTGGTGAAGGCTCTAAAGGGTGCTGATGGGGACATATATAGTTTCTGCCATCATGGAGCTAACCAACTAAGATGTTTTTCACTTGCATTGCCTTGGTGTGGATCTTATTAGATTATCAAATTGAAGAACATGTGTGCACAAGGATGGGAATCATATCTAGACTTGCTTTTGTGTTTTTTTATATTTTTATATTTTCTTGTTTTCTTTTTGCTGTATTACTATAAGTTTAGGAATGCTTTTTATGATTAGTAAAACATTTGTTGCAAGTTCTGGATTGAATCTTCATGTCAGATGATCAATATACATCAAGAGTTTCTTGCCTAAAAAAAAAAACAGATCTGGAATCAGATATGGTTTTTATGGTGTTAATATGTTTGTATGTTGTTAGTTTGTTCCAATTTGTTCTAATTCGTAGATATGTGCTAATTTCTTCATGAAGTTAATGTATCAAAACAAATAAAACATGACAAAAAATTTAATTTTCCAGTGAGTTTGAAGTTTCTGGCTAAAGTTTGAAGTTTCCGACAAGTGTATGAAGTTTTCGGCAAGAGTGTTCTTGATTAATGAAGAAGAAGGGTAAAATTGGCATTTATGAATTTTATACAGTCATGTGCACTACACATGATGAGAGAGAGTATTTTTCCGTTCAAGTTAACTGACGGAAAAACGATTGCATAGTTTATAGAAGTCTAAAGTTACAAAAAATAGTTTAGGGTAGTAAGTTGCAAAAGAGTGATAGTTCAGAGAAGCCATCTGTAATTACTACATATGATTAATACTAGAGTTTAAAGAATAAAATAAAAATACAGCTTGAGAATTTGTTAAAGATCTCTCTTCTATTCCTAATATGATTCAGATTTTAATAAAATAACAGCACAATAAACAGACCAATTATGACGTCTACTTTTTCAATAGCACAATGTGAACGTCGCAAATTTGAACTTTTGTGACGTTGTTGCGTTCATGTGGACGTCGGTAAACAGTTTATGAGGTTGTTGCGTCCATGTGGACGTCACAAACCTTGTTGACTAGCATGTTGGGACGTTCACGTGGATGTAATGACGTCACAAATCATTTCCGACATTCATGTGGACAAAACCACAAAAAAATTGCAACAAAAAAAAAACAGGAGACTCTTTTCCCTCTCTTTCCACATGGACATGTCAGAATGACATCATAACGGTCGTCACAATTTGAGTTCTTTTCTTGTGGTGTCATGAGAAAATTCACCGTCATCTACTACTTGCCCATTTGAACATTCTAACTAGGTAATAACTCCGAATTAGTCTCTAAACTATTCAAAATATTTCACAGCAGTCTCTGAACTTTATTTTGCTCCGGCATAATCCTATTTCTTTCCTTTCGTTCCGCAAAGGTCTCTATCGTTAAATCGACTAATTGATTTCGTTAACTATGCTGACGTGACATTAATTTTTTTTATTTATTATTTTCACGTCAGCATAGTTAACAGAATCCGTTAGTCAATTTAACGGTAGAGACTATTGCGGAACAAAATAAAAAAAATAGGATTATGCCGGAACAAACCAATTTAATTAATTAACTAAATATAGTAATAAATTTTAGAATGAGAGTTTAATTAATTCAACTTAATTACTTAATTCGTCTAAAATTTATCTCGAGAGATCACATAGGAAACGATAGATTAACACTTGTAAGTAGTTCCTTGAAAGAAGGCTTGCATAATTATATTTAGAAATGTTTTTTTATCAGATAGTAGAAATGTTTGTTTCACATGTTTTATTCCTCTTTTCATGTCATTCCTTGATCATACATATGGTAACCCCGAGTCCTTAGCTTCATCTATCTTTTTGATCAATTTTTTTTTTTCTGGCAATAAGTACTTATATTCATTATAACAGATTACATGAAAAAAGCACATTTAACACTTGATGCTACCAAAAAAATTATAAGTCTCTCAACGACTCACAAAGCGCCACGTAGCGTCCGGAATAATCAGGACGCGTGATTAGGGCAACGCAAAGTTAGGAATCGGGCTTGATTGTCTCTTAGCAAGCCATCATCTTAGCAAGCTAGACTCTTAGCGAAGTCAGCCTCTCAGCGAGCTAGACTCTCAGCGAACTCAGCCTCTCAGCGAACTATACTCTCAACAAGCTAAATCTCTCAGCAAGCCAGCCTCTCAGCGAGCTAGTCTCTCAGCAAGCTAAGTCCCTCAGCAAGCTAGTCTCTCAGCAAGTTGAGCCTCTCAGCAAGCTCAACCTCTCAGCACAACCAAAGACTCTGTGTGCCTACTGACCCTCCAGGCCTAACGCACAGGGAAAATCCAAGGTATTCCACTAAGTATGAAAAAACGTCTCTAGAAGCCATATCACTCCCAAAACGTCTCCAACGCATTCCAAATAATATTTTCTAGAAGTTCGGAGTTATTTCTAGACTCAGAAATAGCTTTAGCAGTGAAATGGGAGCAAGTCTATTTTCCAGCAGCAAAATGAGAGTAAGTCTATCCCCCTAGCAGCAAAACAGGGATAGAGCTATCCCCCTAGCAACAAAACAGGAATAGTTTTGTCCCCCTAGCAAAGCAGGAATAGGGCTGACAAGGCGAGACGCTGCGATGCCAGGCTCCACGCCACGGTGCCACCTGGAATGGCACCATTCCGCACATTGGTCTCCAAATGCTCCCCAGACAACTCCTTCCGACCCCGAATGATGTACAGTGGCTCTAGACACTATTCTAAGGATAATGCAAGGCTAATCTAAGGCCTAGACATCATCAACACCTTTCCAAGGCACACCAACAAGCTTCTTTAAGTACACAACTCCTAAGGCTCCATAGACATGCCTTGTAAGCCTTAGTCCATGCAAGGCCTAGCAAGCATGCTAGCCTCAAGGGCACGCAACCTCTACGCTTCCAAACACTTATGACTATGCCACACATGGTACTAGCTCACT
>JAYMTA010006936.1:0-10001 GCA_036897625.1 Pelargonium cotyledonis
AAAAAAATAATAAATAAATAAATAAATAAAAGTAAACATGCACCAGCCGGGAATCGAACCCGGGTCTGTACCGTGGCAGGGTACTATTCTACCACTAGACCACTGTTGCTTGATGTCAGATGTATTAAATTTGGAAATATGTATTTCCCTATATCGATCTGGTGCTCTGATTTCTTCCATCTCAAGATCAAATTTTTTGATACATCGAAAATTCTAGAGTCTTGATCTCATTATTACTGGGAAGGAATTTTTACAGCAAGATTCGGAGAAGAATGAGAGTTCCAACGTGCAGTTGTTCATGGTGGTCCTTGAATTTTAAGTTCCTCGTTTTTTCGGGTGAGGCTTTGGAAGCCTAAATTAAGTTCTTGTCTTGTCCCGACCCGGTACATCTACTTTCATGAATACAATTCCACCCACTGGTTCGACTAAAAATGCTTCTCATTGTCATCTCCCCCGAATTAAACAAGCTGTTCACGTAGGAGTGTAATAGATAATAGTTTCATGAATCACAGTACAAGAAGGTTAGAGAAGGTAGGAAGAATGCCAATCATTTATATCTTGTAACGCTGACATAGGAGAGAAACTATGATACTACACAATTACAAGATGACGGCAAAAATCAGTTCATTCAAATTCAGATTCGGTCCCAAGATGCAAAAAAAAAAAAAAAAATGGCAAGAAGAGACAGCACACATATTTCTCACACAATCAAATCCCATAATCAATATAGACAATTCTCGGCAAGAGTTCAAGTAAAGGGATTTAGGGTACAAATCCAATATCCTTGAAATATTCGTGCTCAAGAGCACTCCTGGCTGTAATTCTTCTGCTTGGATCCAGGCAAAGCATTTTCTGAAATACAGTACATGAATGGTCGGTCAAGCAAGTTCATTATACAAAGAAATGCAAATTTTTTTACTTTGAAATTCTATTCATGTCTTCACTGATCATCTAGAATGGCAATGGATCTAATCATTGTGATCACAGAGAAAGCAATAAAAATGCGCACGTAAATTGCCATACATCTTCATCGGGATGTAGATAGACGTCTCAAGTTAAGAAAATGCAATATATAGCTCAATACATCTAGCATGTATTGTGGCTTTGGCAGCGTCCTACTGCCACTATGGTTGCGTTTGATTGTCTGGATTGTCTAACAATGGATGGGATAACGGCAATGACTTATGATAAATAAGAAATTCAACAAATACTTAGTAATGGATTCCAAAGTTTGATATCATAGTAGATAGAGTAGCAGACATGTAATTCAATGACCTCTATTTTTTATGTATTTACGGATAGTCACATATATTTGATATTCTTCTACTAAATTACACAATATTAACTTTAATGCAGTCGTTGTTATAAAGTTGCAACTGCATTTTTTCTGTTTCAAGAGTATGTATTAAAAATGATATTCGTATGTTGTAAAAATACTTCAAATTAAAATAAGATAACATTAATTGTTCCCATTCCAACCTTTTCCCATTGCATGTACATG
This sequence comes from Pelargonium cotyledonis, assembly GCA_036897625.1. NCBI lineage: Eukaryota > Viridiplantae > Streptophyta > Magnoliopsida > Geraniales > Geraniaceae > Pelargonium > Pelargonium cotyledonis. The sequence goes on from JAYMTA010006936.1 coordinate 1,502, forward strand.
AGTCTCATCTGTCTATAAACAAATTGAAAACCGAAATTCAGCAATATTTGGATTGATTTCATTATTTATTATTTCGTTCCAAACCTAAACACAAAGAATTAAATTTATTTGTTTTATCAATTTTTTTTATGACAAATTGTAATTATTTTTATATGCAATTTTATTTATATACATTATTAATACTCGGTACATATTAGTATAGGTCCAATCTTTATTTTTGGAAAAAGAAAAAAGTTATTTTCGGTCTTCAATCCAGTCCAGTTCTAAATGATTGGGGAGTAGGGGAACTTGGATTATTTTATCCATCAAATGATGGATATAAACCACATAATGGAGTTCAAAATCCAATCGATCGTTAACATCAGAAGTTAGGTAAGACATCATAATGAATTCGAAATCTAACCAGCTCTATATCCATGCAATCAAACACATCCCATAGTTTCATTTCATTTTTTTACGCAGTGATATTATATCCCAATTAAGTGCAGGTATATTAATATTATACATATTAAATCAAGAGACTTACAATAAGAAGATCATGGCCAGTTGGATCAAGATTGGGAACAATAGTTGCCAAATCCTGCAAAATAAATGATATCCTTCATTCCAAGTGTTTGACCGAAGAGGTTTATCCAAGGTATGTGATATTATAGTAATGGTCATTACCTTAGAAGGCCACTTGGGAAAGGCGGATTTAAAATCAGGCAATGAAGTAACTCCAGGCCATGTATCCTCATTTGGAGTACCTAAGATTCTTCATATTTTATAAGAATACAACAGAGGAATTATGTGAGCACATAAGACTATGAACTACACGTTCTGAAATAAGCAACTAATTCTTGAACAATATGTTTGATGAAATTATTTATTAGGAATTCTTGAATCTTGACCATTGCATTAAACTTGAACACCTCTATGAATTCATATTCAAACTTCTCTACAGAATTATCACACCATCAATGGAGCCATGAATGGAAAGGTAAATTCTGAGAAATAGCTTAAGTAACAAATTTGAGGTTTGCACTGTCAGATTGCCAGGATATATATCAAAGCTCTTTGCCCATCCAGGAAAAAAGTTTACACTTATTCTCGTGTAATATGTTAGAATTTTATAATATTGTTGCACCAAAGGATCCTTCAGTTTTATCATAACTAAATATTAAGTTTTGGTCTTACCATTTAATTGACATATTGGCCTTCCTTGCATGTTAATAATAAGCTAACTTTCTTCTTATATAGCTAAAAGCACTTAAAAGAAAATTTCAGAGCAGAGTAGGGAATATCAACAACTTCCAGAACAATGAAGAATACCAAATTTGATAGGAGGGCTATAAAACCTGAAAATTTTGAATAACTCATCAATCTCGGAGTCCCCAGGAAATAATGCCCGCTGATTCACCATCTCAGCAAATATACATCCCACAGACCACACATCAACAGGAGTGGAGTAATGTCGGGATCCAAGCAATATTTCAGGAGCTCTGTACCACAGAGTTACCACCTAAGGCGAACCATAAATGATTGTGAAACCCAAGTAAAGTAACGGATAGATTGAAATGTCAACCATGCTGCTAACTGTGCTTGTCACTTGTCAGTTCTATGCACAAAGATAGAAATAACATCATATAACAATACTAATGCTCAAGAGGGTTTTCATTAGTTTTCCCAAAAGATATTTATTTCCATAAAGAACTAACATATGCACCTGACAAACCTAGAACAATCATTGGAAAGGATTGATATGAAATATGGTTTATACCTTTAAGGTGATTATGTTGAGCATCTAGACATTAAACAGTATTTCCAAACCCATCATTTTGCTTTGTTATTTGCAGACAGCACAGTACCAACTTAAGCATGTAGAAACTTGACAATTTGTGATTAAAGAAACAACCTCAGATGCCAAAATACAATATTGGCATTGAGTTAATGGCAAACAGGCACAATTTAATGCACAATGATAACTATATAGCTATCTAATTTTTATATATGCACAGCCCTCCTTTTCTCAATAAAGATTATGACAGGTACCTCTGTGTGAAAAGAACATAAAATTGGTTTTGCCATTCACATATTGATTCCTTAAGTACACAAGTAAGCCTAATAGATGAGATTGCAGAGAATCTGAACTAGAATTGAGAAATATTAGAATCACAGAAATGTCAGAATTAAGAGTTAGTACATATTGGTACCTCATGGGTAAAGGTCCTAACAGGAATACCAAATGCTCTGGCAAGTCCAAAATCTGCAAGCTTTAGTGCATTGGTACGCCGATCTATAAGCAAATTCTGTGGTTTCAAGTCTCGATGAAGAACTCTATGAGAATGACAATATGCAATGCCACGGAGAATTTGATAAAGGAATGTCTGCAAGATAACAAAACGAATACTTAATAGTGAGTAACATATCAGAAACCGAGTATATCAAATATTTGTTAATGGACAAACCAAATGAAATGAGATACTTCATATAACACAAATGAAACTGTTTCTTTAGAGGACATTGTCACTGCCACAAGATTGAAGATTGGAACCAGCAACCTTACAGTTATCCTATGAAGTCTCTGTCACTTCTCCAACATCTTTAGCAACTAAACTGGTGTAAGGTGTACCAGATATATAAGAGGATAAACAGAAGCATTCTACTGAAATAACATAGGCCAGAGGGTTGCGTTTCAGGTCATTGGGTAAGTGGTATTTATGCATATGGTAGGGGGCACATTTCTTGTTCTGGCTTCCACCAGATACGAGCATACTATGATATAATATAAGATTCCATTTCATTTCTTAAAGAACATTACTAAATCCCCTACAGGCCTACACCATCCCTATAGATATAATAAGTGCATTCATTATATATTGCCCACAGTCTATAAATAACCTCTTTAAGCTGTAAAAGTAAGTCATCAGCACTGAGGGAAGTTCCACCCAAAGCTAATAGTCTATAAGTAGTTTTTATTAAGCAAAGTGAACGGACCTTCAAAAGTAAGAAAAATCTCACTCACTTTTATCAGACGCGGATCTTTTGCGAACTCTGGAGTGGAATCCATGTGCTTCTTCAAATCCAAGTCTAGATACTCAAAAACGAGATATAAACGCTTCTCACTATGCACAACATCCTGTAACCTGAGTCATCCAAATATCAAATTCATGATATATGCAAGATAGAAAAAGGTAGTAGAAGATAAAAGAGACTAATAAGAAATTTAGATGCTGAGATGGTTCATTATAGGGGAAAGTTTATTCAGCACAAATACATATACATTTACTTTCTTCATTGGGTTGGTTTTATCCGCACATATGACAATGAGCATTAGATACAATACAGGGTACTTCATTATGTCAGAGGGTAGCCAACTTGGACATTATTGAAGTCAGACAATCCATCTCCATTAAAAAAGTGGATGTTCCTGCTCCTGTTAACATCCGTACGAACATTGGGAAAATAATAATAGGGTTACTAGTACTCTTATGTTAATCTATGAATTTATCATTAGAAAAAAGGGCAGCCCAGTGCTTGAAGGCTTCCACAATTTGGGGGTCTAGTTAGAGTCATTTATTCTTTAAAATATATTTAAGAAACCTCTTAACTACTTTCTTTCAAAACAACAGATGCTAGCAGCAGTAGTACTACTAAAACTCTACACAGACCAGGAGTGTAACCTCAAAAGTTGCTGAACCAATCTTTATTTAAGAGAATGTACAATATGAATGTATTATTATTCAAAAGTATGCAACTTGTTTAATTTGCATTTGAGAATGAACAATAAGGAAACGATTCCGATTGTTTACCAATTTCAGTGCCCACAACTGATTATTTAGGAGAGGAAGATGATCAGTTTGTGCAGTCAAAGTAGGGTTCATGGCAAAGATGTTAACAAGAGTGTAAAGTTTGCAAATATCGAAAGAAACAGTGATATCTTAACGACAACTATCAGTCAGCTAATATAGCAGCATTTATTGGTCAACTGGGAGAGAAAGAGAGAGATACAAACAGTCATATTTTGAAAACTTGACTACCATTGCCGGTTATGAAAGAAGAGGCCAATACCCTAAAAACAAAGAAGTTTAACATGGACTTGGTGAATAAAATTAGGTAACTGTCCATAGGTTTAGATTTACACGACCCTCCACCAAGCAAATGCATGAAATAAAAGTGCTCTATAAAATCCACAAGTGACATCATTAACCATAAAACAGTCTGTAAAATGTCGTAGCATTGAACAGAGAAATTTAAAAATGGAACTGATGACACGTGTTTAAACTTCATTCATCTCCAATTCGTAACCTTCTTTTCTCCATAAATGATGCGTATAAATATGAGACATTAATCAATTTGCATTTTTATTTGGATTTTAGATAATAATACAAAATTCATCTTAAGGTGACTGAACAAACAGTCCAATTGACTACCTAAAAGCATGCATATCTAATCCAGGGGCGGAGACTTAGACATATTAGTCTTCCATTCAGAATTAACATAGTCATTACAGTGTTTTCAAAATGATGATACTGTTGCATCAAGTCTATCTTCCCAGAAGGACTAATTCACGGTTACTTTCTACTCTATATTATAAACAGAATTAATTGAGTTTGTCTGCAAGATATTATCAGTCATTCCTTCATACTAGCACGGAATCAATCAAATACATGATTATGATTTATACCTAACAATATTGCCGTGCTGCATCTCTTTCAAGAGAGAAATCTCCCTAATTGCTGTACTTGGTACTCCCTCGTCCTCCTGCTCCAATCGAATCTTCTTCAGAGCTATAGTCTCGTTGGTGACACGGTCCCTAGCCTTGTAAACAACTCCATAGGTACCTTCACCAATCTTCTCAACTTTCTCATACTGCTCCACATCACAGCCAGCAACACAAAATCAACAAAAGTTGAAAGCCACTAATACAACGAAACTAAATTTACAAAAACATCAAAACGATATTGCAGATTCTTCACCAACCTGATCCATCCAGCCAAAGTGAAGAAACAGCTCCCACGAAACTCTTCTCTGCACAAAGTAATTTACTAATTCAGTCAACACACTTCTCCGATTCATCACATTTCCACATCAAATGTCAAAGAAATGCAGAATGCGGTGCATTCAGGTATCATAAGAAACAAACGGATTAGATCTATGCGATTGCGCGGAAATGGCTACGGTAGATATAAAAAAAAAACATCGGTACATTACAAGAATTGTGAGAAGCAAAAAGGCATGGTGAATCTGAAGAAAGAAAGTAGGGCGAGAGAGTGAAATACCTGATCGGAGATAGGATTGGAGAAGACGAGAGCGAGCTCGGCCACAGAAGACGAACCCTAGTAGAGTTGGTTAGGTAGTGGAATTAGAAACTACATCATATTCATAAAACTGCACTCACTGATTGACCCAACTTTGACTTTATCTACGTTAGACGGACCGGACTGACATAAATGGGACCGAACACCGGACCGAATGGTACCGGTCCGTAGACCGGATCGATTCGAAACCAACCGATTCTGACATGTTCTCCTCAAATGATATAAAATTCTAAACCGACATTTGATTGATTGGATTTAAATGAGGTGTTTGGGAACTACAAGTATTTGGATTTGGATTTGAATTTGAGTAAAATCCAACAACATTCAAATCATGCATACAACATTAGATTTCAAATAACGGTTTTTACCTTGTCATTTAAAATTTTGTAATTTTTTAAATATTATATTTATATTTGAAATACATTATTACAAATATAGAATTTCGAATGATGGTCTTCAAATCAAATACATATTTTTAAACGCAGCCTTAAAAAAAATTGAAATTTCATATCATTCACACGTTGTAGTACTGTACACTGTCTCACTTTCTAATTTCCATTAACAATCATAGTTTCACAACAGCAGCAGTATTATTATATACTAACTGTTAACATGTTCAATACACTTATACACATGAAATTTCAAGTTTCAACAACAACAAAATAAAATAAAATAATAAATCGTAGAAATTGAAGCACTAAAAACCTCTACATCCAGAGACCAAATCTGCTTACCTTGTCCTTAGATGAAACTTAAATCCGCAGTGGAGGTTAAGGCCGAGAACGAAACAGAGTGGCCTTCGGTTGCTACTCAACGGTGGTTGACTGGTTGGTGTGGCTGAGAATTAGTTGTAGCTCTAGTCGAGATCCAAATCAACTAGAGGGTGAGATAAAATTTTGCCACGTCAGCATATTTGTGACACGCCAATAGTCTACCGTACATGAGTACATCACTTAACGGTTCTGTTAATAGAATCTAACAATAGGTACCAAATTGGGTTGAAAATAAAAATTTTTGTTGCCACATATGATAGAATAAAAGTTTGAGTACTAAATTTGATTTTCATCTAAAGTTTGGGTACTAAATTTGTCTTTATCCCTTTAATTATAACAAATATTCAGATGTGCAAACCTAACTTTAAGGTAGATTAAAGATGGAGGCAAGTCAAACAAACCCATAAAATGTTTTCTTTTGGTAAATGTGGTGTATTTAAATTATGGCTTGATAGCTCCATTTGAAATCATACTTATTACTTAATGAAAGCTTTCGTTTCAATCACACACAAAAAAAACCTTTACCATTCTCAAAAAGATATAGGAAAAATACAAATGGCTCGATTAAACTATTGACTTAAAACACTTAATTCTCTATAAACTTTCCATTTAACAATTTTATAGTTCACCGGTTAGTTTAAACATTAGTTTGACGTTAAAAGACCATTATACCCCTATGCTATTTAAGTTATTAGTCAAATAAGCCCTTAAGTGAAAATGCAAAAATAAATAAATAAAGAAACCGCGAATGTTCTCCGATCTGCTCTTCTTGTGGACAGTGGCTTCGTGGCGGCTGTTCGCCGATCAAATCTTCTCGTGGACGGTTGTTTTTGTCTCGCCGGAACTCATCATCGCCAGAACTCTTCTAATCTGCATATGGTTTTCATTTTTGGTTTGAATAGGGTTTGATTAGAGTTTAACTTGGATTTGATTTTGAGTTTTGTTTGGTTTTGATTTGAGTTTATTTTTAAATATTCTAATTTCGATTTGGATTTTTTTTTTGGATTTGTAGTGTTCATTTTAGTCCAGATCTTGTAGCGTCCATGTAAGTCCAGATCTGATTTGTAGTGTTTATAATAGAGTTGAGATTTTCATTTTGTTTGTAAGTCAAAATCTGATTTCTTTGATGATCTCATTTCATATATTATCACTTGAAACTTGACAAGTTTTGATTATTAGTTGTTAATCATTATCTTAGTTATTAATCGTCACCAAAATATGGAAAATATGTAAGGAATTGTTAAATTTTCGCCGAAAACTCATGAATTTGTCGAAATCTGTAAAATTGTCTCCGGAAAACTCACGAGCTTGCTAGAATATTTAAGTATTCTTCGTTGTTCTTGAATTTGATTGAATATGTGATGAAAATGGGCATTTTGAGAACTTCAAAAAAAAAATTGAAAGTCACATGCATAACATGTGATGAGAGAGATGTATTTTTTATTCAAAAATTAACGGATTTCGTTAATTAACAAGTTTATAGGTATTGTTAAATGAGAGAGATGTAAGGAATTGTTAAATTTTTTCTGGATAATTTTTGTTCTCATTTAGTACTTGAATTTGGCCATTTGTGTTGCTTTGAATCTAACTTTTTGTTGGGTCTAAATTTGTGAATTATGATCATGTGCTTCATTTTTGTATAAAGTCCTTGGTTAGATTAATATTTTTGGCCATTTTTAATTATTTGCAATGTTTTATGACTGAAATTCATTAACTTTGACAATTTAATTCAATTTGTTAAACTTTGTTGGAATCTTTGAATTGAGTTAGAGAGTGATCGATGCCAGATTGGATGAGTTTTAGTGATGATTTTGATGGGAGTGAGTGGTTGGTCGTGGAAATAGAGAGAAGGGAAAATTACATATACCTATATTGTACTTTACACCTTTTACACATACATATCATGAACTTTAGTTTGTAATTATTGGCTAGCATGTACTATGTCAGATAACTATTCGTCCAGATCTCCATCCAAGTGATAAAATGACCAAAATACCCTTCTAAAAAATTAAAAACACTAGCCAAACAGACCCTTAGCATTAAATGAAAATAAAACAAAAAATAAAGGACAAAATGCAGATAGCTACTAGGCGGTTAACACATTTTTAACTTAGGTACGTTGAACTAAGGTAAGTAGCACATAACTACCCGAGTTTGGCTTTTCAAATTTTTTCTGTTAGTTTGGATGAAATATTGGACGGAACCAGTCATGTGCTCCTCACATGCGGTTAATTAATTTGAAATGACAAAAATGCCCTTCTCCTTCTTATTTTCATTGTTTGAAGTTTTTGGCAACAGGATGAAGTTTCCGGCGACCAAAAACTTCAATACTTGCCGGAATATGACCAATTTCATCATTTGTTATTAAATCAACCAATTAAAATCAAGATTTCATCTAATTTGAACACTAAAAATCAAACCAGATCT
>JAYMTA010006937.1:0-10001 GCA_036897625.1 Pelargonium cotyledonis
AATTTTTTATTATTTTTATTTTTAGCAATGGTATATTTATTATACTTTATTATTAATTTACTTTGGGAGAATTATAATATTAATCTTTGTACTAAGAATGAATAAAATAATTGACTAATGGCTTTATTTGGCAATTTATTATAATTATAATTACTGAATAATATATTCCTCTACATGGTGACCTGGATATATATATAAATATTCCGTTAGTACCAATTCGAGGTCTCGCTTTTTTAATTCCCTCATATTTGAATTCACTTAAAAACACACTCAACGCCACAAACTCGCTTGCTCTCTGCGTTCCCGCGAAATCTCCGTCGCCGACGCCGTAAAATCGGAGCCTTCTCCGGCCGGTGAACATGTCTCCCACCTCCGAAGCCGTTGCTGTGCCTACTCTCAGAACCGTCACCATACCATACTCTGAGCTCAAAGTAAGGTTTCTCCGCGCTCTGTTTGGTTGCTCAGAAAACGGAGGAAAACTTTATCTCCTTTTGCGATTGTATTTTGTATTTCTGTTTCCATTTCCTTTTCGTTCAGTTTCTCGGTTGCTAAATGAAGCATCCGTACGATTTGATTTTGACTTTTGGCTTATTGAACCTGTTTGCAATAGGACAAAACAGCTGACTTGTCATTGAAGATTGAGGAGGGCTTTGGACCTAAGGGGCTGGGGATTCTGTCAATTTCAGATGTATGAAATCATTTTTGTTGTTTGAATTTCTGTTTGAAGATGATATGAATTGTTGTAAGTTGTAATCGCTGGTTTTGTGGTTTATGATTATCATTTTGTTGAAATTAAGTGTGATGTGTATCTTTTAGTTCATGAAGAATATGAGAACTAGCATGTTTTATTTACTTTTTCATTCTCGTTCTGGTATTAGTTTTTGCTAGTGTAATTTCAAAATTGTAACCACTGGTTTTGTAGTTTATTTTATTTTGGAATTGTGTGTGTTGTGTATGTTTTAGTACATGAAGAATTTGAAAATTAGTATGTGTTCATTACTTTGTATCATTATGATATAGTGTTTGAGTTTGATCTATATTTTTCATTATAGGTTCCAGGATTTTCTGCATTGCGTCAAAGTCTTCTACATCTTTCCCCTAGGTATCAGTTCTGAAATGTATTTTCTGTGCTCATTCGTTGAGTGTTTATAATGGCATTTCTAATCTTATTGTTTGTTTGATTTTCCGTTTTCTTACACAGATTAGCCAACCTACCGGAAGAGGTGAAAAAGGAACTTGAAGATCCTCATAGTAGGTAATTTGGACTCTTTTTAGTGGCTTGATTTAATTACTTGCCAGAAGTTGTATTTACGCAGTAATGTAAAGTTTTGTATGCAAAATTTCATATATAATGCATGAGGCCCCCACAGCTTCGGGGTCTTGGGAAGGTCATGTATTAGTTTAGTATATTTTGATCAATTGCAATACAAGTCTTCTATTTTAAGCTGATGGTGTAAATATATGCAAATATTTTTTAAGTTTTTTATTCTATCACTATTTACCCATCATCTACTTATAGGTACAACTTTGGATGGAGTCATGGAAAAGAGACACTTGAATCTGGGAAGCCTGGTAAGCTTCTTCGGTTCTTCTTTATTTTATTTTTTTTGGTAAACTGTATTCCATAATCCAAAAAGATGAAGGTGCTTTTATATGGGGAAGCTCTCAAGGCAAGTAGAGCTGCTACTTCTATTACATTCTTTCTTTTTCCGGAATGTGTGTAAAAATCTTGAAGCAAGGGACAAAATGGTCCTTAAAAGGCATTTAATTCATGAAATGATATCTTTGAGGATAATTGATAGGCTTGTGGCACATCTTAAAGTAATGCACTAAAAATCTATTGCTTTAACTTTTTTATGAGGTTCAGCTCATGATCAAATTGTCTAAATTATCTTTTGACCTAGTGGATCTTTTACTCTCATTTTCAGTTTTAATCATTGGATGCCTTTCCTACAGATATGTTGAAAGGCTCTTACTATGCAAACCCAATCTTAGACGTACCAACAACTGACGAGTCTCTAATCCAACGGTAAAACTGGCTAAAATCCTATTTCATTTTCCCATTGCTGCTGACTCTAACCTGTATTCTAGTACATTGTTGTAAATTTTATGATGATCAAGAATGAGATTAATATGCTCAATCACATGTTTTGCTATTTTTATTTTTAGGATTATATTATATTTTATAGGGCACTTTTTCCTTAGACCTGAACTTTTTCTGCACGTCATAAGAATGCAAAACAGAATTATGCTTGCTTGCTGAGTTTTCTGCTTATTATGTTTCTTGTAGGTATCCATCATATTGTGGATCAAATATATGGCCAAAAAGTGCTTTGCCAGAACTTGAAGTGGGTATGTATAACATTTAAGTGCAATTTTTGATTGGTTACATGTCTAAATTCTACTGCTGGGATACCTGACATTTTCGGAGAGTGAAGTTTTATATAATGGCAGTTTTAACCTTTATGCAAATTTAGTACCTTCTCAATGTTTACAAAATTCTATACTGATGTGTAGCTTTCAAAGCCCTTGGAAAGCTGATCTTTGATGTTGGGTTGATGGTGGCATATCATTGCGATCGATATGGTAAGTTCTTCAGATGGGAAAGCTGATCTTTGAACTAGAATTTTAAGGTCCGCCCATAGAATTGTTAGGTGTGCCTGATTTTATTCCCTTTATTTTTATGTTCTGATGATGGGAGAAGGAAGTAAGGTGTAGGAAGAAACTATAATTTTTAAGAAGTGTCAATACCGACCAAAATGTGATGTGGTTTTATAAACAATCGTGGTTTGTTGGGCTGTTCCCTAGCAATGACTTTCTTATAATATTTGTATATTGAGCTGATAATTTTACAGAAAGTAGGAAACTTAAATGATTATTTTAGCACCCCCAATGTTTTGAAATTGTTTTTGGAGTTAGGAAACATAGTGATTCTTTTAGTCTTTTCCAAATTTCAATCAAAACCTTATGCTAAGAAAGAAAAAAAATTGTATGCTGTCTGCCTTGTTTAATAGAAAGTATCCACCGAGTGATACATGGAAACAGGAAGTAGTTTAAACAGAAACCAAGGAATCGTTCTTTTTTATGTTTCTGTGAGCTTTTCTCTGAATATAAGACTCCTAGTGGGTGTTGTAATCTCTCTTGGGACAAATCGCTAAAATAGCCTTCTTGCTATGACATCTTTGTTTGTAGTTAAAAACTTTCTTCAACTTAAATAATTCTTACCTTTTGTTTTTGTTGCTGTGATGATCTATAGTTACCCTTTCAGTTTTCTGTGCTCATTTCAACAGTATCCAAAGGGTTGAAAATGTGTGAGAATGAAGGGCTGGAACAGATACTTCTTCGCTCTAGGTGTCATAAAGGGCGTCTACTTTATTATTTTCCAGCCGAACAAAGGTGTAATTTTCTACTACTTTATTTGGTAAAGAAGATTTATATTTATTTAATTAAGCATCTGCATTAGCTCCTTATGCAATGCCTCTCCAGTCCACCCTCACTCACAAAAATATCCTCAAATGAACGTATATCAGGACATAAGGAAGTGTCTTGAAAACATTGGAAAATGTTGCTGTGTAATTTTTTGGTCTGTAGAATAATGGTTTTGACTCTGAAATGAGATCATTTGACAAGTTAAATATGAATTTATGTGCAGTAGTTGTATCCAAGATGGCGAGTCCATGTCGTCATGGTGTGGATGGCATACAGATCATGGTTCACTGACAGGTGAGTTGCAAATAACCTGAATTCGAATACATAAACTTCTGTGCATAAATATGAATAACTATATGCAGACATATGATGATCTTTGTTTAGAATTGTACTTGACTATTGATATTTTGGCAAGATATTTGTATGTTATTGTGAAACTATTCTACCACCTTTCTTTGTGGATCTATATCAATATTATATTGTAATTCTTCTAATTTTTTTTAATGCAATCTCTTTCTCTTTTTTCTTTCAAAATCAATGTGTAGGTCTGACCTGTGGGATGTTTATGAGAGGGGCAGTAGAAGTACCTTGCCCTGATAGTGCTGCCGGCCTTTATATTAGAACTCGGGCTGATCAGGTTGTTAAGGTATAAATCTTAGCGTTAACGTTGTACTTAAGCAGGTAAAACTATGATAATCAAGACTCATGATTACTCAAATCAAAGTTGTAATTTGCAAGGTATTGTTTGTAATCTAGAAGTACTAGCCACATGTTTCACTTTTTAAAAAGTATATTTTTTAAATTAATTTGATTGTCCCATAATTTTGAATTAGTATATGCAGTGTTATTAATTTTTGTAAAATAAAGAGAATTTTGAGGGAACATCAACACTGAAGGTTATAATATACGACAAGCTTATGCTATTTCTCCCACCCTAATATAGGCAAAATGTTTTCTGTCATGAATGTGGGGAGCTTGGGAACGTCTTAAGATATTTACCCAAATAAGGTTATTTAGAGTCATTCAAGTCAAGAGCTCAAACATTTGCTAAGAAAATCATAATTTGCCTATATTCAACGTGTGCTTTTTTTTTTTATGGTATGATCAGTATCATCAATGAAATTAGCCAGAAATGTGTATTTCTTGTAGCAATCTAGTTCATGAACACTGTTGGGTTGTTTTCTTTCTCTTCTACATTATTTATGATTGCTAGAGCTTGAAAATACTTCCACAGTGACTAGAGATCATTATCATGCCGTAGGCTGACTTTGGAGAAGATGAAATCGCTTACCAAATTGGTGAAACCACTGAAATACTATCAAGAGGTTATCTTTGTGCTACACCTCACTGTGTCCGGGTACTTCTCCTATGACTTCTCTTTATGTTCTGCAGAGGTTTCAACACAAGTTTGGTTCATAGCATCCTATTCACTGGAAGAAAATATTATTGTATCTGTTTTTTCATTATTTGTTAAATTCAACTTCTTTTTTCTGTCTACACTTTGTTCTCAAATTAAATGTCTTTTGCGTATCGGTTGTCTCTTAGGCACCTAAAGGAGTGGAGGCTTCTGGACTCGAACGCACAACTTTTGCATTCTTCATGCAACCCGACTGGTATGTTTCACCCTAACACATTCTTAATGTTACAAATGACAAGGAAGTCATTTCTGTGGTCATGACAAGAAGCAAAGAAAGAAATAACACATTCTTAATGTTACAAATGACAAGGAAGTCATTTCTGTGGTCATGACAAGAAGCAAAGAAAGAAACATGCATTCATCGGAGAGCTTTACCAAAGATGCTAACAGTAAACAGAGTATACTTATTCAAACAACAACAACAACGAAGCCATTTCCCGAATAATGTCGGGATCGGTTGCATGAATCCATTAACAAAACTATTTGGGGTCTTCTACTCGTATTCTCCTATTTTGTCTCTCTGCATTCCTTTCTATGTTAACTTAGTTCTACCCCTACCTCTTTTAATTACATCTATCCGAATTCTCTCGCCTTTCCACACGACCAAACCATCTTAGTGAGATTTGTTTTCTTGCTACAACAACAACAAACCCATTTCCCAGAACAATGTTTGGGTCAGTTTAATGAAGTCATTAGCAAAACTCTTTGGTATCTTCTGCTCATATTCTACTTCTCCACTCTATTCTATGTTATTTTGTCTTCCCGTGCTTCTTTCTACGTTAACTTTGGTCTACCCCAAGCTCTTTACTTACTCCTAACCGAATTCTCTCGCCTTTCCACGTGACCAAACCATCTTATCTTCAACTGACGCCATCCCAACTTTTCTCCAAATAGTCTCATTCCTAATCTTTCCTAGTTACATGCCTACACTGTTCAAATTTGTCTTTGGCCAAAACATTAATGTGAAGCTTTTATTTCTTTTACAGGGATGAAAAGCTCAAGTTTCCAGAGGAGGTCCACATTCATAAAGAGGTATCCATCCCAAACTTGGACACTCTTTAATTTATGACTTAGCATGCAGACAAAAAAAAAAACTTGGGCGTGTTAAAAGATTTTCCTCATTTCCTGTCTGAACTCTGAATCCTTTCTAAAAGTGAAAATTGAGATGGTCCACTCAGCTACAGTCTAGTGTTGACTAATTGTTACCAGTTACCACATTTCTGTCAGAAATTTGACCATCTTGATGATACAGAGTTTGGTTCATTGCATTGTGTCTGTTTCAGACTTGCCAACCTACAAAAATCTGCATGTTTTAGCTTTTAACTCGGTCCATTTTGAGCCCTGTATGGCACAAGTAAGATCTACATAAGTCAAACTCTACTAGAATCTTCTCACCCTTCTGTTGTTAATTTTCTTGGTACAAGAGTGTACAGTGCATAGCGTCTGTTTCTGCTTAATCTCTTAAACCAGTGGATATTTATAACAGTTTAGCAATACACATATAAATGTAGAGCTCCATTTGGGTTTTGGGTTGGTTTTTGTTTGAGTTCAGGTTGAAAATACCTAATTAGACCCGCTAGAGGTGTGGTTTCATTCAGGTTTTGGATTTCACGTAGAAAATGTAGGTGGGTTTGTCTGACCCGACATACACTTTTCCAGTAACAAAACCCAATCCATATCCACGAAAAATAAATAACTTAAGGTTGTGTTAACTTGTATTTGGTTTGTAATTTAGCGTTTGAAACTTTGTGTTTCAAATATAAATATAATGTGAAAAAATTAGAATTTCAAAAAACATGCATTTTATGAATACTATTGGATTGAGTTAAATCCAAATTCGTTGAGTATTCAAACATGGTACTCCTTCCATTCGAAAATAATTATTGTTTTGTTTTGCATTTTTCTCATATTCTTCGTTCCAAAATGAGTGTCGTACTTTGAAACTAACGTGTCTTTGTTTCTTGTGATGTGAATCAGCTGATCTTATCAAATGGAGCTGTCACTTTTGGAGAGTACTCAGAGAAGCTCTTGGACAAATACTACCACCGCATCAACAAAGAAACCGCGTAGAGCTATGAACAAAACAACACAGTCTACACTCTCAATGGTATGATACTATGATGTAAGCTTTACGGTGATCTAAAGTCTTATGCTTTATTTTTTATTAATGTTTTTATGGCCATTGGTTTCATGATTGCTGTACATTCCCATCTGATTTCATATGGGTCTGCCACATGTCACAACATCATTCATACATTCCATGTGATTGGTTGTTGACCGTTGACTGTTCCCCTTCTGGTTTGGTTCTTCTAGACCCTGAAGGGGAATTGTCTCGTTTTTATAGTTTTCTAATAGGACCCATAATGATTTCTTCTAGTTGTTGTGCACTATATTTTATTTCTTAGAGGTGTAACGAGTAAATTCAACTAGAGATAACAATTTGAATTCGAATTGCGAGCATGTAAAATTCAACTCCTAATTTTATAGGTTTGATTGGATAGACATAGACATTAGTACGTGTAAAATGTGCAATAAGTTTTTTTTTTTTGTTTGGCTTGAATCATGACGTTCCCGAGCATACCTGCAAATGCGCAGTTGGTACCTTGAAGTCGTTTTATCATACCTAAACTAATTTTTGTTCGAGTGTAAGTTACAATTAAAATTCATTTTCAAGGGTGTGTTGAGCGAAGATTAAACGAAAATGATCTTCCCACTCACGCAGTATGTGTAGTCAACTACACTACTATGTTTGATAGGTTAGTTTAATAGTTAGACTTGTTTGCTCTCTTCTTAACTTTTCAAGTTTAAATTATGGGATCGCATCGATATGAAAAAATGGTGTCCTTAGAATCATCCCGATGAGATAGTACCAAAAAGGTTAGGAATTTCATTCATTTTTACCCCAAATCTTCCCATACATTTAATAGTGTCTAGATTTTGGGTTTAAATATAAAAAGAATGTGATGCTTAAATTATTAGAGTTTTGTCAACACATATATTCTAAATGAGGAATAAATTAAAGACAGTAGTAGGTGGGAATTTAATAAGATGCGAAAGGTTTGGGAAGAAAAATCTTAGCAGCCTCCTTCGTGGCGTCATTGAGGATAAGGTTTGGTTTTGGCTGCTGGTTGCGTTGCGATTGCATGTGGTGTTGTCTTTGGACGTCGGCATTGTTGGGCGGACGCAATAGGCAAGTTTAGTTTTGCATTTGGTTTCTCTTTCTTTTCATATAAAACTTATAGATAAAAGTCAAATTTTTAAGCAAGATTAAGTCAAATTATCCACTCAGTTGTGCAATTAGTGGGATTAAAAAATGATAATAAGGTTTCTAATTGCATTGATAATTTAATATATAAAGAAAATTAATCCCCATGTGTATGTATATTGTATATGATTTTAAGTTGTATATTATGTTGTTTCGTTAAAAAAATATTGAATTTATCGGTTCACTTTAATTCCATATATTTGCGGGTATAAGTGAATTTGCATGAAGTGTCTATCATCAGTTGTTTGGAGTTGTTTGGCGTAGGGTAAAAAAAAAATAACATTACACAGCATAATACTGTATCGATCATGAATTTTGACGCAAAATAGTGATAATAAAATATGCCAATATTAATTTAGTAGATCTAGCATCTTGTATTCGGTTTCCGTCTCATGTTTACAAGTTCATAATCTATTGTAAATTCACGTCATTTTAGAGCGTTTCAATTGATCAGAAAATTGCAACTGGTACTAGTCATGTTAGCTTTTAAACTTGAACCCATACATTTCAATTCGAAATTTGACTTGTTAGCTTCGATTTGAAGACATCATTAACTTACTATGACCATACAAAATTAAAGGTTAAAAATACTCCTAGTTGGGGACATATATTCTATAATTTGAAAGATGAACCGAAC
This sequence comes from Pelargonium cotyledonis, assembly GCA_036897625.1. Lineage (NCBI taxonomy): Eukaryota > Viridiplantae > Streptophyta > Magnoliopsida > Geraniales > Geraniaceae > Pelargonium > Pelargonium cotyledonis. The sequence goes on from JAYMTA010006937.1 coordinate 8,749, forward strand.
ATGGGCAAAGCAGGCCAAACCAGAATAAAAATTAAAAGCAACTAGAAGGTTAACTAAGGAATACAGTAATTTTTGTTAAAAAAAACGTGGATAAATGAGGACAAAAATGGCACGTGACGTGTGAGAGAGTAGGAGAGAGAGGAGTGTGGTGGGGCCCTGTAGGGGTTCCCACACGGCTCCTTCACTTGTCCCAATCACTAATCAGTGTGTAATGTGTGGCCACTGGCCCACTAGCCCATAAGGTCCTCAAGTAACACCCATTGCTTGACCAACATAAATGCCAACCCATCCTTGTAAATACCTAAATACCCTTGTAAACTCTCTTTTGCTTCATTCTCATTTATTTTGTATTAGTTAAGTTACACACGACAAATAACACTTTTCCCTTAACTTAAAATCTCATTTCACCCGACGCAATGAGAGTTGAACGCACTATTAGACAAAAGATATATCTTTATCATTGAGTCATTCCCTAAAGAACTCCTTAAATTTTATCTATAAACACTCAAAAGATCATTCAAGTATTTCAATCGTAAAAAATTGGGTAAGTTCTTTTAATTTTGTTTAGTTTTTGCCTTAAATGTGTTGGCGTCAGAAGTTAATAATTCTAAAATAAAACTTCTATATTTAAAATGACGTGTATTATTGTTTCACCTGTTCTTACAATTTCACAAGTGTGAATAAGTTATTAGAGTTGCTATTTTGTATGCCACATCAATGTCCATTTTAACACATTTAGCGTAATATTAAGTACAGTTGATGATGACATAAACCAAATTGTTCATAAAATTCCCTTAAAATAGTTCATGACATTAGTTTAACTTGACTGAAACCGGTACGTATTAAACAATGTATTTTTATACATAAAAAAAAATAAAGGATTAATTATCCTATCAGTTTCTGTATTATTAAAAATGAATTGAATTGGTCATCTTACTTTAAAATAGACCGAATTGGTCCATGTAGTATCAAAAAGTGAACCTCGTTAGTTCCTGCCATCAACTTCCATCCAAAAATCCGTTAAAACCGTTGATGTGGATTTTTTTAATAATAAAAATGTACAATCAGTATACATTTAATATTTTTAAAATATAAAAATTGTACAATCAGCATATACGTGACATTATTGAATTAAAAACTATTTATTGACCAAACGTTACCATCTAAGTGGTAATTTGAATATTTAAATTTTAAAAAAATTAAAATTAATTTATTTTATAATTAATTTAGTTGATTATCTCGCCAAAACATTT
>JAYMTA010006938.1:0-10001 GCA_036897625.1 Pelargonium cotyledonis
AGCAGGGCCGCGAACTAGGTAAACAAGAACTCCGTTGGGCAATGGGGGAGCAGATCCATCGAGGATTGGAGATGGTGGTTTTGGCCGGCAAGGAGGTCGGCGACCGGGAAGATGAGGCGTTTACACGGTTAGATGGTCAATACAGGCGTGTGACAGGTAAGGGTGAGATTGCGGGATTAGAAGAAAACACGGCGAGCCAAGATGAACAGGCTCACTTAGTCGGTTAGCTGCTTAAGAAGATGGGCGGTGACGGATGGTGGTCACCACGGGGGGTGGCTTCCTGGTAGGGTCGCTGAAGTCGTCTCGTTCTGTTTTTGCCTTCGCGGGTCTCGTGTTAGGACCCGTTACTGATTTCTTTGTTTTTCAAAACTATATTGAGGTTTGGATTATGCCTCACCAAGATCGAACCTGCGATTATAGAGGTTTTAGCTCCTATGTCCATGTCTGGTTCGGACATCTAAAGTTGAACAATTTATCCGTACTCGTTTTCCTCTATTAATAAAATAAATATTTCCATTCAAAAAAAATTATGGAGCAACTAATATAATTTGTCTTGTTTAGAGTGATAAGACATGAGCAGACTCAACATTTAGCCATGTGTTAGTGTCTAGTGTATGGCAATAATATAGCATTTAAATGTGGAGCCTCTTTCGCATTAAGAAAACATAATACGGAGTAATATATAAAATAGCATCACTATATTGAATTATTGACCTTTCCATCCACAAATTTTTTGTTCCTGATCTTCGGTGGCCGGTTTAAATCCCACTCTCTACATTTTCTAAATCTATACTTTGTATTTTAGCGTTGGGCACTAAGAAGAATCCCCCTAATTGATGCTGCATTTCACTGATCACTCAAATAAATATCAACATCAATGTTGGTGGGTCAACATATTAATTAATCGATTTGTTCAAATTACTTTTATGAGGTCTCGCGTTCGAGCCTCTATATAGGTAATATTATTAATTAATTATAATATTCTCAACTCAGTGGGTTACCGTAGTTGATTAAACACTACTTTTTTTAAGCAAGGTTGAAAGTTCGAATCTCGAATCTTCTAAATAGAAAAAACTCATGAGTCAACCCTCTACCACTTAGTGAGTTGATCACAATGGGGAGGTGGAGATTAGTCTGAGTGTGGTAGAACGACTTAAAGTGCACGGGCCCGCTCATAGTGGCCGGAGCCACACTATGAGCACAGTTGGCAAGTGCCCCCAATAAAGTGCAGAAAACCCACATTTTATTAGGTAATTTTTTTAAATTTTAAGCAAATGTGTTAAGGTGCCCCTTATAAATTTTAAGGGTGCCTCACTAAAACTAAAACATACATCATAGTGCCCCTGCTCACGTTAGATCCTGTATCTGCCACTGCCCGCTCAGGAACCCTATGGTATAAACCGAAAAATGATAATGTTCTTAATTGGTGGTTAATGACTGTCGTTTTATCTGCCACTGTCAGTATGTTCGATAACAATGTAGTCCGTCTGGCTCGAGGTGGAGATTAGTCTGAATGTAGTAAAACGACTTAAAGTGCGCGGACCCGCTCAAGAACCCCATGTATAAACCGAAAAATGATAATATTCTAAATTGGTGGTCAACGACTTTTGTTTTATGTGCCACTGTCAGTATGTTCGATAACAATGTAGTCCGTCTGGCTCGCTAGAAATGATGTTGTTTTCATTAAATCTCTAGCCAAGTTTGCGCGCAATCGTTCGGAAAATACAGTGTTTTTTGTATTCTTTGAATCATCCCATCAATCATCCTTCACCTAGCCATTAATGTAATCTAGAGTTTGGGTTCGTTAGTACTGCTTGCTAATAATGATACTAACAAGACATGATAATTCTAAATATACATTGTTCCACTATAGTGTCTAATTAAAAAAATTCCTTAAAAATGATACTAACAAGACATGATAAAAAAAATTACAATTTAACATCCCCTAAAAATCTAATCATATTTATAAGTTTAGTGTTCAATGCAGTAACCAAATCATGGGTATGAAGGTATCACACAATTTGTGAAGCAATCAAAATCTTTTTAGAATGGTTTATCAATTGAGGTTATATTCCTTTGAGCACTGTGCAATTAAGGAGTTTTTTTTTGTTCTTCCCAAAGACAAGTTATAAAATGGGGGAATAAGTAACTATGAGGTTCTTATACTATTCAATTTGTTCCCGCGGGATCTCTCTACTTTGTTTTGTTCCTACTGGATCATAGTATGACAATTATTATGACCGAGAGATACTTTCCGTCTATTTGGCTAACGGTGCCGTCAAGTTTGGGTTACGTGGCAAGAATTTGAATTTCTCCCATGCCACGTCATCAAACCAACTCCTGCTCATATGGTGACATGTATTAGTCATTACCCTCGTTCTTTACTTTGTTCCTATGAGATCATAGTATTGCACATTTCGTTCCCGCGAGATCCATTCCGTTAAATCACTAACGAAATCCGTCAAAACTCACTGACGGGGTTTGTTTTATATACTAAAAATAATTAAAAATTATGTTTTTTCACCATTCTTCCCTTTAAAATGAAGTGTTAGTTTGTGTCAGGTGCCCCATGGCTATTTATCTATTTTTTTTATTGTGGTTGCTGCGGAAAACTTCATAACTTGGGTTTCTACACTCGAATATCCATAGCTAATTAAATACTCACTCCGTCCCAAAATGAGTGTCTTGTTTGTCTAAATTTTTTGTCCCAAAACTGAATGTCATGTTTCTATTTTTAGGTTATTATATTATTGTTTTTACCATATTACCCTTATCACTTATGCTATGGACAGATATGCACATGGGGGTGTAGGTGGGAAAATGAGGGTACTATTGAAAACAAACTACATTATCTAGTAATTCTTAATTTTTGAAAAAAATGAAAATAAGACACTCATTTTGGGACGGAGGGAGTATCAATAAAGAGAGGAGAGAGGAGAGAGAGGATAGAGGAAATAGAAGATATGGTAAAAACATTTTTAAAAAATGAAAAGTTTAAAGGGCAAAATGGTAAAAATGCAATTTTTAATTATTTTTTGTATATAAAACTAACTCCGTCAGTTAGTTTTAACGGATTCCGCCAGTAATTTAACGGAATGGATCTCGCGGGAACGAGATGTGCAATACTATGATCTCGTAGGAACAAAGTAAAGTACGGGGGTAATGACTTATACACATCACCATATGAGCTGGAGTTGGTTTGATGACGTGACATGGGAGAAATTCAAATTCTTGCCACGTAACCCAAACTTGACGGTACCGTTAGCCAAATAGACGGAAAATATCTCGCGATCATAATAATTGCCCAACTATAACCCAGTGGAAACAAAACAAAGTAGAGGAATCCCGTGGGAACAAATTGGATAGTACAGGGACACATGAGTACTTATTCCTAAAATGGGTATATGCAAAAGATTGGATATTCAAAATAGAAAAGATAATGTAAAGAAACTTGCAATTCTTTTGTGTGCTCTTGAAGAAAACAAAAAGTGAGCTATATAGTTTATATAATTATGGATTCTTCTCGGAAGAAATTAAGACAAAAGCAAAGGTCCATGTCTTGTTGAGAAATGAGCTCAACAACAAAACTTTTCAAAACCATTCTCTTGGTTTTGGTAAAGACAATTGTCCCCAAAATGTGTACCCAACTTTCTAAAGACTAAAATGGGCGCTATTTTGACATAAATTCAATTTATTTGGAGAATAAAAAATGCCAATACATGTGTAAAGAAATTAAGTTGCATGTATTGGTGTCAACGGTCCTTTTAGAATGCAACATTTAAGTTTAATATGGATTGATCCTACCTACCAAGAAATTGATATGAATTGAAATTATTGAGAAGTTTCGTGGGCCTGGGTTTTTTTTTGTTTACCTGCACATTAATGGTTGTGTAAATAGAGGGACAAACAAACTTCAATTCCCATTTTACTTTATAACTCAATTCACTATCTCTTGGTTAGTTTGGATTCAATAATGACTCTCACCAATTCCATCTTTACAAACATTCTTGAGATATTAATCTTCTATTTCTTTCAATTACTTTTAAGATTGTTTAGGTGAGAAATACTATAAAATAACATAGATACAAAGGATTGAAATTGATATAGAAACCCTACAAATTAAGTAATATGTATTTCCTTGAAAGAAATACAAGAACCATTTCCAAATGTCTTTTGCAACTACTTTTGTGAAGGAGGTTGTAGTTTTCATTTGGGGCAAAAAGATGAGAGAGAGAGAAACCATCTCACATCTCTACCCATTTCTTTTGTTCCAAAATTCCACATCTCTACCCGTTTCTTTTGTTTAGGATCAATTGAATTACATGGTTTTGTATAAACATTACTTGTTTTTGGTCTACTGAATAATAGTAGGTTGACCATTTTAAAACTGTAGAAGTTGACCACATGAGTATATTTATATATAAAGAGAGTATAATGGTAAAATTACATTTTATAAATTATTTTTCAATTTAAATTTTGATGGTGTTTGTCAATTTTAACGGATTCCGTTAGTAACTTAAAATAATGAATTTTGAGAACAAATTTTCATCAACTATGACCTCAGAAAAACACTTTGAAGTGTGAGTACTCGAACGGAATATTTCGAATATTTCAGAGACCCTGAGCTACTTTTTCCTAAACTTTAAAGTTCTCACTTGTTATATACAGTGAAATGAGGAACTCATTAGGGGTAGGGGGACAAAAAAAAAAGAGTGAAAAAAGAAACTCTTCTAATCTTTCCATTTGGGTGTTAGTTAGGCTCCTTCAAATTGAATGACCTCTCTTTTGGCACAAATAGAAACTCAACTTTATTACAAAATCCATGACTATATGAGAAAAAAGTGTCACTTATCTAAAGTTCTAAACAACTATAGACTATAGAGTGTGTGTGGGTCCAGTGAACTCCCATTAACTGCCTCCCTTTTTTATCTGATAAAACACCGAATCCTATTCTTCTACTCTTTCCAAATATTCTTCTTCTCTCTTTTCCACCATTTTTTGTCCATTACCCATATACAAACACCTGAATCATCTTCTCTCTCTCTCTCTCTCTCCCATCTACAACCAAAATCCAATTTTCAATTGAAGTTTCATTTTTAAATAAACTTGCATTAAATTGGACATAGGGTTTGATGCATAACCGCATTTCCCTCTCTATCCTTTCAAAAGTCAACTACACAGACTCTACCATTTGATTATCACCATCACCATCATCACAGTTACAAAGTCCTCTCTCCTTATTCAAGTTCTTTTGTTTTTTCTTTTGATTTTTTTAACCAGATACACAGTGTCAAGTTCAAAAAATATATATTTTTGAGGGTGTTTCTTTCTGGGTCTAATGAGAGAGATCTGAATCTCATTTTTTAAATCGTACCCTCTTCTGGCAACATTTATGTCTGCCTTTTAATTGCACATTCAATTCTCTTTCCCTCTATGCACGATTTGACCTGCAGGCTCCTTTTCTTCTCAGTAAAATTGAACTCTTTATTTTTGAGTGAACCATAGACCATCATTCAGTCCCATCGTCATCATCGCCAGAGCCTTTTTTGCGTATATCCTGCAAATGCGCATGCTGCTGAGCTCAAATGACTTGATTTCTCTCCGGTGGCAAATGGGTTTCTTGATTTCGTGTGAGGCAAGGTTAAAGTTGGGATCTTTGTGAGTTTTTCTGGGTTTTCCGGTGAAATATGGACTGGGTTTTCCTGGAAATTAGAGACAGAAGCTTGCTTTCTCCATCGGAGCAGCCTTATTTTCTCTCTCATCCGCCGCCGGTTACTCCTCGCAGCCTTGAGTCCGACGGTTTCAATTTGAACAGCAAGGTTAGCCCTAGTATACTGCTCATCATTGTGATTCTAGCTGTCATTTTCTTTATATCTGGTTTGCTTCACCTCCTTGTTAGATTCCTCTTGAGACCTCCTTATAGAGACCCAGAAGATTCAGATAATGTGACTGCTCTTCAAGGGCAGTTGCAGCAGCTCTTCCACCTTCATGATGCTGGTGTTGACCAGTCCTTCATTGATACCCTCCCTGTGTTCCATTACAAGGCCATTATAGGATCCAAAAACCCATTTGATTGTGCTGTCTGTTTATGTGAATTTGAGGCTGAAGATAAGCTCAGGTTGTTGCCAAAATGTAGCCATGCCTTTCACATGGAGTGTATAGATACATGGCTCTTGTCCCACTCAACTTGCCCTCTCTGTAGAGCCAATTTGCTCCCTGATTTCTCTCCAAACACCAGCTGTTCCCCCATTGTTCTAGTTCTTGAATCTGGGAGCGAGAGCTCCAGAGAGATTGTTACGGATAGAGATTCTGTTGTGAGGACAAGTTCCCATCTGGGAAGAACCAGTTCTGTTTTGAGGACAGGTTCCCATCTTGGTAGGACTAGTTCTATTTTGAGAGCAAGTTCCCATCTGGGATTCAACGGGGACAGTGAATTCGGATCCTCCCGTGTTGATTTTCGTCAAAAGACGAGTGAAATTGGACCTGGGGATGATTCTGTCCCAGCAGACATTGTGGCCTCAGGGGAGAAGGTTGTCCCTGTTAAGCTCGGGAAGTTTAGAAATGTTGATGGTGGTGGTGGCGGTGGTGGTGAAGGGACTAGCAGCAAGAATGTTGACGAGAGAAGGTGCTTCTCTATGGGGTCGTTTGAGTATGTGATGGATGAGAATTCTGTATTGCAAGTACCGATAAGAACTCCGATTAAGGAGCAATCGAGCAAGAAGCCCTCGTTGCCACTGATGCCTGGTCATAGGGCAGCAATGTCTGAGTGTGATTGTGAATCCAGAAGAGAATTCAATGGGTTTGGGACAATCAAAACTGTTGATGCTCAAGGGAGTGCTAGCATTGGCAACAGTAGTGGGAATGCTATTGGGAGGAGCAAGAGAGAAAGCTTCTCAATATCAAAGATCTGGCTGAGGGGGAAGAAGCACCACTCCAATTTGATGGTGGATTCATCTAGCAGGGCGTTTTCTTTCCATTTTCCAGCTCATCGCAGTGCTGTTGCTGCTGATGACGCGAAGGAGAAGAGTAGTAGTGTTGCCAGGAGGACTATTTCCGAAATCGACATAAGAAGGTGGGAAAATGGAGGGAGCGAACTGGGTGGTGACGAGGAAAATCAAAGCTGCAACAGCTTGGATTCTCAAGCAAATCAGCCCTCTTTTGCTCGGAAGACTCTACTCTGGCTTGTGGGAAGACAGAACAAGGTTGTTCACTCATCCTTCTCCCCTGATGTCTAGTTTTCTTTTGTTCATTTATTTAGATTCTTTTCTAGGATAGTGCAATGTGGTTCCTTCATTGGGAAAGGAAAAATTAGAAGATCTGTGATAGGAAAAAGGAAAGAAAAAGGAAGTGAAGTTTGTAAGAGATCTAAATACAAATTTTATGCTTTGTTAACTGAAAAGATGTATGATTTTCAGAACATATTTGGTAATGGAAAGCCTGGTATTCATCTTTCCAGTTCTTGATTTTGGACAATGAGTTCTTGATTTTGAGTTTGTGTTCTTGATTGGTTATGGTTTACTTGGATGAACAATGGAAGAGAAGAGAGTAAAGTGTAAGTAATAAATACAAAGGAGAGAGTTGTTAGGTGTCTAATGGTCATGCTGGGTTTTATTATGAGAGGCAATAAATGAAGAGATGGGGAATGCAAATTCAAATTGAATTGCTCAACCACTCTTTCATCTTCTTGTATCTGAAAGCTCAGCAGAAGCTTGGCAAGCAAGGTGAGTGTGGATACAGGCTGTTGCATTTAATGGAGGCCTATTTTTATCTACAGAAAAATGGTCCATTATTTGAATTGAAGTTAATAAGTTCACGAGAGAGAAGTGCTGTGTTGTGTTGATGCCTTGTTGTCTTGTCTGGTTTTTGTAACACCTTACCTAACACCACCTCTCATGTGACTTGTCCATGCATGAAAGCTACCATTGCTCTTGCATTGCTCTCGTCTTTCACTTTCTTGCATTTGTTGTTCACTTCTCCTACACAGCATTGCTTCAAGAACTAAGATCAGCCATGGCTTTATTTCAGTAAATTCTGTGGTTGGTTGGGACTTGAAATGCATTTGGGTTGAAATTGGTTAACAAACTTCGGTGGGTTTGGCAGCTTTGGAGGGTCCACATTTGGAATTTTTTTGAAAGAAAATCTTGCTCTTGAATTTGAGATCCAACAGCAACTTCTCATGTGAGTGATTTCTGTATTCTACCGAGCCAAAAAGAAGAGAAACAAAAAAAAAACAAAGCTTTTTAACAAGTTTATATGTGAACCATTAAGTGTGACACAGTTGATTAATCCATCAGTGTGAGTGAGAGAACGTCTTAGGATCAATCCCCACTCAACACATATTGGTTCCTGTATCCTATAGGCCGTTGCTTATAAAAAACAAAAAGGGTTATATGTGATTGAATCAGATTTGTCCCTCTTCTGCTTTATGCAATATTGATCCATCTTGAACTCAATACCAAATCATCTTTTGCAATTTCATATGTATCATTTGTTTTTGTATTCAACTCCCCTCCTAAAGTAATTGTTCCAGCTCAAAAGGAAATAAATCCTACAAAGTACACACGACTCAAATTGAAATGACCAGTACGCTGAAAAAAAAAAAAACAAATCACAATAGAAAATCAATGCGTAGCTTTGGAATTCATCTTTGATGCGAGAGTAAAAATCACTCAAGTGAATTAGTGTGTAGATTCGTAATTCATCTTCAGTGTGAGAGTGAAGAGTGAACCGTTTAGCATTCAGGCGTGTGATCTTTCTTTGACCCCAAGTGTTGACGGGAGATCGAGAGTGTGTGTTATTCGATCACTAGTCAACATTGTCATGGTATTTTGAAAATAACGTCCTCCAACATAGAGGGAAGAGCAAACCATTAAAGTCCATTACATTATAAAAATCTGCCAAGGCAAAAAGTACATCACAAAACACTAAAAAAAAAATAACAAACAAACAAAGTTTGTGAAAGATTCATGTAATTGCCCAACAAAAAGATGTGCAAATAATTATGGCCACCTTGGTAATGTGGGACACGGGCCGGACTCAAGCCAAGCCCGCGCGGGCTGCGGGCATAATTGGATTGGGACTAAATAGCCCGCATATGAATAGTTAAACGGGCAAGTTAAAAAAGCCCGCCAAATACAGTTGATCCAAATCTGAACAAATCAAATCACATCGTTTAACTAAAAATAAATTTTGACACGTGGCTCAGAAACTCGAACAAATTCAATATGAACCCGAACGAATCAAATCACATTGTTTAACTAAAAAGTAAAATTTGACACGCGACTCGAAATCCCATACAAATATAATCCGAACCTGAACAAATCAAATCACATTGTTTAAGTAGAAAGTAAAATTTGACATGCAGTCCAAAATTCGTACAAGTATGCTTCAAACCCGAATAAATCAAATCACATTGTTTAACAAAAAAAAAAATTTGACACGCGGCTCTCGAAAACCTGAACAAATTCAATCTAAACCCGAACGAATCAGAACACATTATTCAACATTTCACATTATATGTACTACAAGAAATTCAGCTTTAGGAGACGGTTATATGTCGTCCCCTATGATACAATCCGTCTCCTACACCTAAAGTTCCGTCGCCTATAATGGACTTTTCTTGACGGTTTGGTTAGTGGTCCCCTATAATCAGCTACAAACGAGGGAATGATGTCCGTCTCCTATAATATACACTTTAAGTGACCGCTAAAGTGCCGTCTCCTATAATATAAAGTCTATATAAGTAACCATTTTCAGAACAATTTGATGAAAGCTTGTGTCCTGTGAGCTGTGATATACAGATCAATAAAATCCAAATGATATATACACATCCCGCAAATATCCACCAGCAAATGACAACAAACTCATTAAACAACTCTTTTGACTTGGTAGGCAAGCTATATACAAGTTGCATGAACTAAATATTGGTGCAAGAACATTGCATATTGATCTGTCAACAATTTAATCAAAAGGGTAAATTTTAAATACAATTCTTAAAAAGA
>JAYMTA010006939.1:0-10000 GCA_036897625.1 Pelargonium cotyledonis
CCTAATTTTAGATATATATAAATAAATCTATAATTATTTGTATATAAATAAATAAATAAAAGGGAAGTCAGAATTTATTGTGGGTTGAGAAAAGTGAGTAAAGACACATTAAATATAAAAAATAATTGTGTTGCTGTACAAGTTGTTACTTATTTATTCATGATTATTATCTATTAATGACTTTCTAAACTACTTGGTAATTAATGGCCACCCACACCACACATCCATTCATTTCTGGTTTACAATTATTAACCCTAATTTTCCTGCTTACCCACACTAACAACTAACTAGCTTCCACATTTTTCAACTTCACATGAGCTTGTCTTGTAACAATATTGAACTTTTTTCTTAATATCTTTTATAAACAATGATAAGAAATTGAAAATTGAGTTTTGTGGAATGATATAGATTATAGAAGAACTAATGAATCGCAATAATGATGAAAAGAAAAGTTCTTTTCTAAAATCAAGCTTTTTCTCTTCCCACAATTTCTTATTTGGACAAAAATAATTGTAAGAAAATATGATTTATTCAAATGATTGAAATGAAAATTAAGTATTTATAAATTGGATAAAGAGTAATATGAGCATCAGTTAACTGATATAATTTTATATCAGTTGTACTAATGAAGTGATGACACCTCATTTAAAATGATGGATCGAAACGGGTCGTTCCGCTCCCACAAATTCACTTTGGTGGGTATAAGTGAAATTCGATGAGGTGTCATCACCTCATTGGCTTGGTTAAGTTGCAACTGATATTAGTCAACAAATACACATTTTACTCATAATTTATTGAATTTGGATCATAATTATTATATAATGCACATTGTATTATCATTTTTCCTATTGTAATAAGATCGGTTAACTTATTTTGACAAAATGATTGACCGTCGTAATAATGATTATTGTAGTACAAAGACAACAACAATTAAACACGAACAAAAAAATCATATTAATTCAAAGTAATATTTATTAGGGCGAAAATGTCAATTAACCTCACAAACAATAATATAAACTATATTGCACATTTTTCAAGTATGTGTGTAGATTACATATCCCCCAAAATATGATAATTGAGACTTGAGAGAATGTTTTGTTAATAAAGTGTAAAAGAAACAACACAACGGTAACGAGCAGCTTCTTCTTCTTCTTCTTCTTCTTCTTTTATTTCCCCTTTTTAATGGGGCTGAAAGCAAGTTCCAGATAAAATGAAGAAATGTTGGGTTTAGAATATTTGTAGAGACAAAAGGAGGAGCTTATTTTAGCTCTTTTTCAGATTCAATTCAGCAAAACTAACTTTCTACACACTACCGTTGGGATTCCTCATCCACCGTTTCAAATTCAAATTCCATACATACATTACACTGCAAGCAACCTCACAAGTCTCTCCAACAGCTACAAATTCCACCTCTCCTAGTTTTTCATCAAATTTTATCTTTTGATTATTTATCACCAGTGAATTGATCTGTATTATGTTACCTCTATAGCTTGTTTTTACTTCCTTGTTTGTCTTTCCTCAATGAATTTCTTTCTATTATAAGCAAGTGAGTATTGTTTGAGATTTGATACACATTATATGTTTTTGAATAAAACAAAAATTAGTTTTCCACAGTAGCAAATAGCAATCAAGATTTTAACCAATATTCGAGATTTTTGGATGAAGTTACTGGCGTTAGAATATTTAATTTTATGTCAGACCTATAACTAATCTGATCCAGCTTTTCCAGATAATCAATACCAATAAGTAAGTATGATTAAGCACTAAGCACTACCTTTGGAAATCTACAGAGCAAGTTAAAATTGAATAAAGAATGCTATAACAACCTAATTTAGAGTGTTTCCTACATTACTCTTTCCTCAAACTTTTCACAAGTAATTCAAGACACAGAGTTTACTTTCATAATTCATCATTTGTTAGCAGTTTTAAGGTTGCCTTGAAATGATTTCAAGTCAAACAAACCTTAAAAATGAATATACAAAGTCAATTACAGATATCAGTTGAACTAGTATCAACTACGAAGCTTGAGCTGTCAAGCCGCTTATCTTAATGCTTTGACCTTTCAAGTGTGTGTGATCTCAATAACATGTGCCCAGGTTTAGATCTGGTTCGTTCATTAACTATAACAAAAATGCCAACTATCACATTCGTTAACTAGCCTTGGACAGTTGTGTTATGGCACAAATAAAAGACGTTTTTCAATTAAATCTCCATAATAGCATCCACAAGCTACATAATATGTTCCATTTCAATGATGCATATACGTAGTCCAAAAATACACGACAGTTGCAGATATTAAATCTGTACCGATGCAAGGCCACGTCACTGCGACCTGGCTACTGGTTCAAGAGCTTCTACAGTGACCACACTGTTTCCTCTGATGACCTGCAACAATAAAGGGAAATCAATCAGAGATAGATTAGATGATTAAAATGTAGAACGGGTAGTTTAACAATTAAGATGGGGACAAGGATTTAAAAGCAGGTACCCACCACCATGCCAATATCAGTTTTCTCATTTCCATTCACTTCCACAGTGTTGTCAACCACCAGATTCATAAACTGGTCAAAGCCACGAAGAGTTCCAATGATCATTCGATTGGCATTCAGCTTGACTGCAACATAAGATACCCGTTAATGCAACATACATCAGCGACTATGAAAAGAATGTGTGAATTGAATGGAAAAAGGAATTGAATGCCAAATTTAGAGTTGGAACTCTAGTTTGTCCCATGTTTGTTGATAGTGCAAATATACATAGCACACATGATTTTGGACTAATCTACTTCCATGGGCATTATAGGGATAATAAACGGATCTGAGATGAATATCCATGGTGATAAAAGCAAGTATTGACTAATTTTTAAATATGACTAGCATTTACAAACTTGGTGGCACATTCCAGATATACATAAAGATGGAAGATAAAATTGCATTATTGTCTTTAAACCAATTGATTATGTATAATATTAACATGGCTGGGGCCCATAGTTAAGTGCTACAACATCTAAAGTTGAAAAATTATTTTCCACTACTACTTGTCCAATATCCACAGTGTGAAATAGTGTGTGAAAGAAGAGTTCCAATTGACCATCCAGTTGACATTCAGCTTGACTGCAGCATATGCTACCAGTTAATGTAACATCATACAACTTTAGGACTAAGAAAACAAGATGCGAGTTGACGATAAAAATGCAGTAGCTGATTTGATGGAAGCATAAATAAGCTCTTGTGGTGCACTAAGGCTATGTTTGATACACAAGAATGGAATGGAATCACAATTTTAGGCAGAATGCTTTTTTAGCCAAAATAGTACAACCAAATATAAGAATGGCTGAATGTGAATGGTGGTAAAAGCAAGAATTGAAAATTGTACATATCACTAGGATTTACAATAAAGAGACAAATAAAAAAGGAACTACAAACTTGTTGCACACACCAGGTATACATAATGATGTCAGATAAAAAATGAAGTATTGCCTATACCCAACTGATTATGTATAATATTAACACGGCAGGGGCTCGTACTCAAGTGCTACTAGATCTCAAGTTGAAAAATTATTTTCCTCTACTTTTTTCAATATCCAAAGTGTGAAACAGTTTGTGAAAGAATGAAACCTTGTATTTTATTAAACGGATGTCCATTGTTAATCTAGCAGGCATATGAGTTAAGATGTAAGCATAATTTTATTGTTAAAATAATCTCTACTTAGGTATGCTAGTGTAATTTCTTATAACATTCATCAATGGAAAACAAAACCTAGCAAACTGTTATATAATGGCCATGTTATGGAATATCAGACGTTTCTAATGGTAATCAACAAGTACAAGGGAATACAAGGCATAAGTGATTAAAGAAAGAATAAAAAGAAAAGTAGAAGCACATTTAGATTTGTGTGAATTAAAATATCATTCTTTGTGAAACCTTCAAAGTTTAACACATCACCCTGAAATTACAAATCTTCCTTGCAACTTTAGAAAGCAGGTATTGGAGATGCAATAACATATTAAAAGAAGTGAGATAAATGGTCATAGGTAAAATTGTCTCACATCAATATGGAGGTGAACCAACTATTTTAGGTGATCCAGCGATGTGATATGAATCTTCTGATGCCGAGATACAATGCAGGGATTCAACTATAGCAAGCGAAATCAGCATGTACAATGGGCAGCATTTTCACTTAAATTCAGACTTTTGAGGTCAATCAAACAGGCAATTGTTTAGCTGAGTAAATTCAAAATGCAACTTTTCAGAAACTTCGAAAAGAAACATCAACCATAGTTTCAGTAATTGACAGTAATGTAATTTACGACAAAGAATAGCACACCCAAGAATATCATGCACTTTCAGCATTTCAATAAAGCCAACTGCCCAAAAAAAGACATTGGTGCAATGCAATGGGCTTGCTTTTCGCTTAACTTCAGGTTTTTGAGGTCAATCAAACAAGAAATTGTTTAGCTATAACCGTGATTATTAGTTTACTTGGTCTAGAATAGAGACCTAAAGAACGGGAAGACAAAACCTGTAGGTACTGAGGCGTAAATTTTTTGTTCCTGAATGTGAATTTCCCAATCATGTTGACTTCAGTAATAAAATTCCATCCCCATTCGTAATGTTGATTCACATTCCTATTCCTTTTTTCTAATCTAAGCACTATCTGAAGTGCATGAAATTAGGCAACTTGAGCTACAAATATGCTAATTTTACAGTAAATAAATAAATTTACAAATCAAATAATAGAAAACAGAACTTTAATCAGACAAATTATGTATGAGCGCAGAGAAGAACTTACTTTGAAGCTTCTTGTCCATGTATCTGCCGGAAAAAAAAAATTACAGCCAAAATGAGGTTGAGGAAGCAAAAAACACACAATACTAAACCAAATCAAGACGAGAGAGAGAGAGACGCTTACTTCTTGAGATCTGGAGGCTGCCCTGACCTGCTCATGGTGGCGAAACCTTCGGTGGAAAAATTGAAAGAGACGAGGACTTGCGAGACGTCGATCAGTGGTTCGAAACCCTAAACCCAGAGCCAATTTTGATTTCGATTGGTTTTAATGCAAAAATTGCCAAATGGAGCAGTTCATGGTTGAAAGTGGGCCAAATTTCTGGGCCCATCTAACTGAAGCCCAGTATGGCCCATTAATTTACAGAAATGGCAGAAAGAGTGGTGAATTAAAAATTGAAGGGGTGTTGCGAGAATCGAACTCACGACCTCTCGCACCCGAAGCGAGAATCATACCACTAGACCAAACACCCATTTGATTTTACAAGTAAACATTTAATTATATCTTCAATTCTAATGTAATTTTGTAGTTTGGATATGTCACTCGTTTTGTAGTTGGGATATGGGAAGTATATTGTGAGAATAACTCCTCATTTTCATATAACCACTCCCGTGTCTAACTCCCAAAATGTACTATTTTAATAAGAAGTGAGGCGTTTGAGTTATTAGATTCTCGCCTTAAGTTTGACTTATTTAGCCTCTCTTAATCTGAAGAGTAATCGATAGACTTATTTACTTAAAATTATACTTATCTTTTTGTGCCGTACTGTCAACTTATTGTAAGATCAAATATTTAGTGCGTTAACATATATTTGTTGGGGAGTTCTCGTCATCTTCTGTTGGAGTGTAACAGTCATACTCATTTGATGCAAGTCAATTGTGCTCCTCACGCTCAACACGATCTTTGAAAACTCATAGGCCCAACAACAACGTAACTAGACCACTGTAGGCCCACAATCTACAAGTTTGGGGCACAAAACACCAATTTGGTTTAGGTTAACAAGATACGCTTAAAGGTGCCGCATAATTTCATTACATGTACAACAATATCAAATAATATTGATTATGAAGAGGTTTAATATCTTAGTTGAAACAACGAAACGAGAACACCATTGTTTATTTCAAATTAATGATGAATAACAAGTACTATGGTCTTTATCTTTAGGTAAAACAAACATTATTGTTCATTATAAAATTTGTGTCACATGTTTTATTGTCTGAAAATTGCAAAACACCCAAATAATTAAAGAAACATCTTAATATCTTATAGAAAAACTGAGTCCTACATATATAGCCAATAAGTTGGACCAAAATAAATTGATATTGCCCAATATTTCTCCTCTATTGACTCCTTAGTTTCTAGATAAGCGAATATTCGTATCCAAAATTCCAAGAATTAACCAACATAAATATGCCAATTTTGTCCATCACTATCACATTATCATGATTTTTAAGTTAATAAATTTCAGTTTCACACAGTCCAAATTTCATGTCATGCTCTTCTGTGGAATAGATTAAACCGCTAATAACCGGCCGGGACAATAGATTATAATTCAATTAGTAAGTTTACAATGAGGCCGGAGGATTAAGGATTTGCTTGGTAACAAAGTGCTTCTTTAATTAATAAGTACTCCCTCTGTCCCAAAATGAGTGTCTTGTTTGTCTAAATTTTTTGTCACAAAATGAGCGTCTTGTTTATATTTTTATGCTATTATATTATTGTTCTTCCCATATTACCTTTATCACTTGTGCACATGGGCAAATCTGCACATGGGTGCACATGGGGTGTAGGCGGAGAAAGTGAAGGTTATATTGGAAACACACTAAATTATTTTATAATTCTTAATTTTTACAAAAAATGAAAACAAGACACTCATTTTGGGACGGAATGAGTAATAGTTAAAGACGATTACATTAGATTGTTCGGAAAATACATAAAATTGAGACTTAAAGGAGACAAGTTTTGCAAAATTTCTTTAAAGAGTTGATTCTTGAAAATGATCAATGTCCTAAGTGAGATTTTGATATCTTTAAAGAGGAGAAACAATGTGTAAATTATATTTATGCCAATGTAAATGCAGATTGAGTCAATTTGATTTGTTAATGAAGTCAACTGCTTTTATTTTGTTATACTAACTTATAAAATGCTAAATGTTGTCTGCACTGAAGTTGATCGAATTGGTCTGTTATACTAGTTTAAATTACTTAGTTAATGCATGTGTTCACTCTTTATTATAGTTTGTTAGGATCGCCATTGAATATCATACGAGAGCATATGTGATGACTGATATTATAAAATTGTTTCTTTATTAAATACTACATGTCCATTTTGGTTATTTAACAATTGATATGTTTTTTAAAAAAATTCTTATTCGAACATATTGTTACAAGAAGCTCAATTTTATTAGACATGTTCAGCCATCTCTTTACAACTAAAGTTTACAATTTGGACCCGAATATATGGGATCATAAAATCTTATCCAACAAACTTTTGGGTTAGATCACTTCAGAAAAAGTTCAATGAATTAGCACAAATTCTAATAAAAGAAATCTGACCCCGTTGCTTGAAACTCGAATGAACCTGAATCTATTTTTGGTTCGCAGTCGAGTTATATTTATATCAACCCGGACCCGAACAAATCCGACCTTAACTCAAATTATCACCTTTACTTGCAACTACTTACAATTTTTCTCTATTGTTACCAAACAAGACCTAGGAAAAACGGCAATGAGTCAGTACGGAACGTATGAACTTAAGTTGAAGGTGACATAAATCTAAAACTTAATTTGTTCCTCAAATGTTTCCGTAACAATAGGTACATTATTGTCTGTACAAGTACATTATTGTCTGAAAATGACATTATCTGAGTCAACTCGTCACCCACACTACGTCGTTTTGCGCGTGGAGGACGTCTTTATTCCACTCCACAGTGCCGGCAATATCTTCAACCCTCACACGTTCATGACTCATGAGAGCTACATTTGTACAAAAACACAAAAAAAAAAACAAAAGTTGGTGGTTGACATTTTAATTATTTATTTTATGGAGTGATGGGTTGCAAATATAATTAACATAAACTTTCCACATTAACCCTTTCACTACATGCAGCCCACCAAAATCGACCGTCCATTGTACTTTTATTTTTTCGTTTTTGACACTAATTTTACATATAATTAATTGGATGATCCAAAATTAGGAAGGGTTAGTTAGAACTTAGAAAAAAGTTGCAAGTTTTATATATATTTTTTTATTCCCACCAAGAAGAGAGGTACATGAAGACATAACCAATGGTTAAATCTTTTTCTTTATTTAATTATGGTTGATACGAACAAAAATAAAGTCGGTAATTTTAATATGAATGCAGACAATCATCATAAAATCGATTCGATCTAACCTTGCCAAATTTTGAACCGGATTCACTATGAAAAATGCTTATAAGAGACACCTTAGTCAAGACCATCTCTTAAGAAATATTAGCTTGGACTTTTTTAGCTCACATGAAAGAAAGTTATCTAGATTATTGTCTTTTAAAATGAGTCACGGACAACCGTATTTTAGGATATGATTAAAGTGATTTATAAGAAACGGAATTGACCATGGAAGATGGATTTTGACCGCCTTTTATAGCCACGATTCTTATTTTGATTACACTTAATTAATAATACCAAAATATACATCGAAATGACAAAATTTATATATCTGAATTCTAATTGATGGTCTGGTTTGGTCTTATTTATTATTTGTTATAATTATGAATTCAAACAAAACTAATTCAAAGTCTAAATTGTCACTTCTAAGCCAAAAGTGGGTGAGTAATTGTGTTTTTTTGGTTAAACTAGCAAAGTAAGTTGATCCCAAGGGACAATTACAATAATTAGTGGTTGCAATTTGTTTTTATGTATAAATTAATCATCCCAACTAATTAGTCCTCAAATGTACTTACAAAAAAATAACACTAATAAAAAAAAATTGAGTTTTGTCAAGATTCACGAGTGAATAGTCCAATTATCTTATTTATTTCATGAAAATTTTACATTTTATATAAATAATGAATTGTCCTTAAAAACTCGAAAAAGGCTTTTTTTAATTGGTTTATTTTGGCCATTCACACCTATAACTTATGGGTGATGAGCTTATCTTCTCAGTCATTAGATAGTGTCATATTATGTGCACTCTTTCTAATTCCATAGCCTACACTCCACAGTGACATTATGCTAGAAATACAATTGACAAAACAAATATAATAATTGAATATAATTTGAAAGGATGGAGGATAAAATTATAGGTGCACATTCTTGAGTGAACCATGAATAATATACATTTAAGGGTACATTTGAGTACATGAATTTGAAAACACAAAATACTCAATCACATTTTTTAATAATACGAGTAGCATAAAATGCATGTGAAATTTTTTTACTTGAAATTATTATAGATTGGAAGAGACAAATTATCATGAACTCACATATTTTACATATATTTTACATGTAATAAACTCAAAACATGCGAGATCCCATGCATTATAAACCTATACATGTTAAATATTTTTTTTTATAACATATTCATTATTAATTTTGAGAGAAAATCATATCACTAAATAATTATACACTAAAACTCTACTAAACCAATAAGAAAATGTCACTTAACTAACATTTGTACTTGTCTATATGAATTTTTGGGCATAGTGCC
This sequence comes from Pelargonium cotyledonis, assembly GCA_036897625.1. NCBI lineage: Eukaryota > Viridiplantae > Streptophyta > Magnoliopsida > Geraniales > Geraniaceae > Pelargonium > Pelargonium cotyledonis. The sequence goes on from JAYMTA010006939.1 coordinate 9,476, forward strand.
CAAATCCATTTCATTTTGTCTTAACTGAATCGGAGTCAATAACCACTTCAACCGAGAATTCTTACATTAGTGTACATTTTCGTTTATGTTCGACTTACATGTTCATAGTTAACTCACAATGTCAAGAGTGAGGAGTCTAAGCCACGCTATTAGTGGTTGAGACTCAACAAAGACACAAAAAATGCATCCGTTTAGCCATTCCACACCCATAAATTCATTAAAACAATATAATTATATATTTATAAGGTAACATCAATATAATTGAGTTTCAGTTTCATAAAATTTGGTGGAGATTGTTTACTTCCTATCTCTATATATTCTTTTTCCTTAACATCATATCTTTACAAGGTTATTCACTTGTATATATATATATATTTTTTTTTGAAAAATTACACATATCCACACTGTATTTTACACTTTGTACACATACATATCATGAACTTTAGTTTGTATCTATTTGGTACCATGTACTATGTCATATAATTTTCCGTCCATTATTTCCGTCAAAGTTAACGGAATTTGCCT